>CAUYPO010029976.1:0-23771 GCA_963574435.1 Cheirogaleus major | reverse complement strand
ATCAAACTCCTGGGCTCAAGCAATCCTTCTGCCTCAGCCTCCCGAGTAGCTGGGACTACAGGCATGCACCACCATGCCCAGCTAATTTTTTCTATATATTTTTAGCTGTCCAAGTAATTTCTTTCTATTTTTAGTAGAGACGGGGTCTCGCTCTTGCTCAGGCTGGTCTCGAACTCCTGAGCTCAAACAATCCACCCGCCTCGGCCTCCCAGAGTGCTAGGATTACAGGCGTGAGCCACCGCACCTAGCCTAGAAATAGTTTTTTTTAATTCTATTTCTTCTTTAATGGTATGGCTTTATTTTATCACAAGGATTACAACATTATTTTCTTCTACTGGTCTTCACTGAAAATATATAGTATTTCTGCTGCCCTGTGGGTTACATAGACTTTGATTGGCCAAGGAAAATAAAAACCAAAACCCATCTCTGACCAAATGATTTTACACACGGCACCAAGACCATTCAATAGGGAAAGAACAGTTTCTTCAACAAATGGTGCTGAGACAACTGGATATCCACATGCAAAAACATGGATTTTTACCCTTTACATCATATATAAAAATAAACTAAAATATAGATTAATAACCCAAACACAAGAGCTGAAACTACAATGTTCTTAGAATAGAGCATAAGAGTAAATCTTCATGACCCTGAATTGACCATGGATTCTTCATATGACACCAAGAAAGCAAGAAGATAAAAGAGACAAATTGAAATTCAACAAAATTAAAAACATTTTTGCATCAAGGGAAATTATCAAAAAGGTGAGTGACACCCTACAAAATGGGATAAAATACTTTGAAATCATGTATTTGATAAGAGTTTAGCATCCAGAATACACAATGAATTTGTACAATTCAACAAAAAGACAAATAACCCAATTTAAAAATGAGAAAAGTATTTGAATAGGCATTTCCCTAAAGAAAATATATAAATAGCTACCAATCACTTGAAAAGGTGTTCAACATGATTAATCATTAGAAAAAATAAAATTTAAAACCACTATGAGATGCACTTCACACCTATTAGAGTAGTTACAATAAAAAAGGAGGGAGAAATGACAAATGTTGGTGCAGATATGGGGAAATTGAAACTGCTGTATATTGCTGGTGGGAATGTAAAATGTTTTAGCCACTGTGCAAAACAGCTTTGTGGTTCCTCAAAAAGTTAAACATATAATTACCATATGACCTAGCAATTCGACCTAGGTATATACTCAAAATAATTAAAAACAGATTCTCAAATATTTCTATAAGAATGTTCATAGCCGCACTATTCATAATAGCCAAATGGTAGCAACAACCTAAATGTCCATCAGCACATGGGTGGATAAACAAAACGTAGTATATACACACAATGGAATATTGTTCAGGTGTAAAAGTAACTTAGTACCAATCCATGCTACATCATGAATGAACCTTGAAAACATACTAAGTGCAAGAATCCAGACAAGAAAGATCACATATTTTATTTTTCCATTTATGTAAATAACCAGAATAGGTAAATCCATAGAGACAGAAAGCAGATTTGTGGTTGCCAGCGGGTGGGGATAAGAGACAATGGAATCGACTGCGTAATGTATTTGGGGTTTTCTTAGGGGGCAATGAAAATATTTTAGAATTGATTATGATTAGCAGATACACAACATTGTCAATTTGCTAAATGCCAACGAAATGTACACTTTTAAATGGTTAATTTTATTTTATGTTAATTTCACCTTCATAAAAATTTTACATGAGTAAAACTATAACAAACAACTCAAAACTGGAATAAATTTCATGAAAAAATTGCACACTTACATTACTGGGGATGAATTGTGCCCAGGATTAACTTAAATCAGAATCAACTTTTTTGATATCATTCAAATTCACAGCAGATATACTCTTCACTATTTAGTTGCAACTTATTTTCCTACTTTTATCAATATTTTAATCCTACCTTCCATAAAACTTAAAATAAAGTTACCAAAACATTGCCAACAATTCCTCTGTATCATGTACATCCACCACACTGTGCATTTGCACACACTACTCATAGTCCTGTTTAAGATGACAAAACATGCAGAAGACTCCATGATCTGACAATGTGATGTACATTGTCATCAAACATTGTGATAGTAATCCTTTAAATTATTGACATAGAAAATGAATTGTTAAATTTTCTTTAAAAAAAAAAAGGGTTACCTTCCCAAGGAGTGACGTGGCCCCTTTGCAGGATGGGGGATGGACATATAACACAAAGAGACAGACAAAGAAAGACACTGACACACATAAAGACGGTACAAGACTGCAGCACCGAATGCCCCGGTCACTTTATTCTTATAGTCAAAAAATCAAAGTTACTTCCTTATACGTGACCACTCAGGCATTGCAACAATGGCCATAGATTCGGGAACACGTAGCCTAAGGACACAGATGTCCCATGACTCGGGGTCTTAATGGGTTGCTTAAGCCTACGGCCATAGCCAGAGTTTGAGAAGCACAGACAAGCAATGCAGCCACAAAAGGGGAACTTTGTTCCCATTCCTTCCAGCCTGGCCCCCCGCGACTGTGCCTGTCTTAGGTTGCCCCCCCCTCTGCATGAGGGGATTACCCGTCGTGGACTAAACAGCCATCCCATGAGCTCAGGCGGTACCCCATAAGGGCAAGGTGTTTATCAGGTGGCCTCCAGACCCCCATGGCTATGGGGCTGGGCAACATTTGCTTACGTGCCGAAGATCAAACTCTTTGTTATGCCTTCAAGCAGCAACCCTGTTTGTTAGGTAAACCTAAGCCGGAATGTATGACTCTTATGCCGCTCTGGGCTGGGCACATATTTCTTCCCCCAAGATCAATTCTTAAGCTGCACAATTATATGGCAAGTCTGCTATAGCTCATTTTGTTCGAGCAAACCGTTCTTGTCTGAGATGTAATCGCCCTATGCAGAAGTTGGAGGTGCTCATTTGCCTGAAACTTCTTTATTTGTGAGCTCCAACTATGTTCCAGACACTATTCTTGGCAATGTTATTTATTCTTGGCACAATGAAGAAATAAACCAATGACAATTTGTTTAAATAGCAAAGTATTTAAAATAACCATCATGTTCTTAGTTAAAAAGTATCATGTAAGACCTGGCTATACTTTCTAGTATAGTTAGTAATGACAAGACCGCTCAGAGATCACCAGGTGTTCATTTCACATTTATTCTTTGTTGGAACGAATAATGGTTGTTCTATTTTGCTGATTTTTTTTCAAACTGCCATTTAGATTTATTCACCAATTATATTGCTTCGCCATTTCCATTATTAATTCCTCTTCTGTTTTGTTTTTCCTATGTTTTTACTTCTTGAGTTGAATGTGTAGTTTTTAATGAATTTTTAAGTTAATGAATATATCGAAGGCTATGAATTTATCTCTAGGGAGAACTTTAGCTGAATTGCATCGATTTTGATACGTAGTATTCTTACTACTATTTATGAATATTCGGCACTGAAATTGTGATTTGCCTTTGATATAAGAAGGCTTTTCCTTCCTCCAACTGTTTGTATTTTCATTGTTGGTACTTCATTGGCAATGTTTTGATTTTTTTAATTGCAGTTAGACCATGTAGATCATTTTATTTTCTGCAATTTCTTGAGGTTTTCTATGCACATACAATGTTTTAAACAGGAATAGAAGGATCAATAAAATGAAATAAATTCTAGTACATTTGAGAATTGAATATATGACAAAGGTACTAGTTCAAGCCTGTCCTAAAAGCAGTCATTGCTCAAACCATGGCGCTGGCACACCTGGCCGTCTATTAATATCAAGAAGAAAATAAAATTGGATCCCTACTTCCTACCAGGACAGCCACTGTGGGCCGAGGAGAATGAGGAGACAGCTGAGCAGTGGAGCGCACCCAGACAGAAGAGGGAAGGAGCAATAGTTTCAAACTCACCAAGGAAAGGATGAAAATGTTTTCCTTTGATCCAGCGATTAGGATGTGATCTGTAACTTTAGCAGCTTTAAGGAGCAGTGGGAACAGTAGGAAACTGCACTGGGTTGTAGAGAGAACAGATGACGAAATGATACTTTGAAAGAGTCAATATTTCAACAAGTTTGGATGAGAAGATGAAAAGGAATGGATGGGAGAGAGAGACAGACAGTCACAAAGGTGGGGGAGATTTGGCCACATGCATCTACCTGCTGGAAGAAAAGCACCTGTTCAGAGACCAGACTTCGAGTATCAAAAAGGGGAGATTGCCACGGATAGGGTGGCCACGCATCCTAGTTTCCCAGGACCGTCCTCAGGTGTACCTGTGGTCCCAGCATCCGGTTGACTTGGTGCCCTATTTACTTCCCAAAACGTGCTGGCATAGACAATAAATTATACAGCCTCCTTTCCCATGTAACATCCTCCTGGAGAGTGTATGTCCAAACCACAAGTGGGGCAGTGACCTTAAACAAGAAGAGGGACCTCTAATCTTCCAAGACATGAAAGAGGAAATGGCAGGACAGGGCTGGAGTCTTCAGTATAGGATGCCCAAGAGAACGGGCTGACTAGTCTCCTGGGCGCCTAGGTAGAACCTTAGGAGGCTCCCACGCCACAGGGAGGAAGCTGCCAGGGCTGAGCTCAGGAAGCAGAAGCGTCCCCTCCATGGTGGTTTTTATCTCCAGTCTCCATGGCCTGTTGAGATGTGCCATTCCACTCTGCAAGTCACAGACATTTGCATATGAATCACACGCTCTTTACTAAATGGGGGCGGAGCAGGACCGGCTTGTGACTCAGCTTTGGATTTGCGAGCACTCGGCACAGCACCTTATGAAATATGTGCAAAAGACGGAAATGTTGATCTAACGGACAAAATTTTATTCTGCTCAGAAGGTTCAACTTTACCTTCTCACACGACTCCCCAGTGTTTGGGGATGTGTCTGTCTCAGTCCGGGTCGCCATGGCGCACGGCGTGCTGTGCCGGGGTCTCTGCTCGTGGCCTCTGCGCTGTCAGTGGAGGCAGCACAAACTCAGCTGTGATGGAACTGTGACCCTCCTCCTGTGTTCCGGGGATTGCACAGGCCTGCGTTCAGCGGGTCCTCAGTGTTTCCGGGTGCGGAACGTGGGGGCACAGGTACTCCCCATAAGCACGGGGCAGACCCAGCACCTGCGTCCTTCCAGCCCGGGGCTTGTCCCCACACATTTCACCACCTGCTGGCAAAGGTGACTCAATGTGAATTATTTCTTCTTGAAGTGAGTGAAGTGTTTGACAAATAGCTCCTTTGTTTTTTTCCTTCCATAAACCACAGCCTTTCAATGTGTAACCATGTTTACCAGTGGATTATTCCAAGGCCTGGACTAATTACTACAAACTACAAATGGCAAATTGACATACACATCGTCAACTGAATTTCCACCCCGTTGTCTCTGGGTTTCTGGAACCAAAGGACCCGGCGCTGCACGAGCCGCAGGGAGACCCTCTTGGTAGCCGACCCTCGTTACTGAAAACTGCCCACATGTTACACAAAAGGAGACATCTCCCCGTTCCCTGCCGCAGACTCGGGCATGTCCTGCCCTCCTCCTGCCCCCGCCTCACCGTCTCACATCCTGTGACTCACAGCACGTGGCTCCAAGTCACAGAGTCCCACGATCCATGCGCTTGGCTGGTGACAGGCACTGCTGTCAGGAGAGGACTCCACATTTGCTCCCAAAACGTGCCGGAGTGCGTGTGTTGGAGCTGCCTTTCCTGATCTCTTCACTCTGAGAGGGTCTTGCGCGTGTGAGGGTGTGACAGGCTCCACAGAGGCCTCAGAAACGCTCTCTCGGGCGCTCGGCCCCCTCTCCCGGAGTGGGCGACGGCGTCACCTCCACCCTCTGCACCCAGGCAGTGGGGTTTCCCACAGACCCACGGCTCTGGCCAGCGGGGGACGGCTCCTCAGACTCCCACACCCTTCCCGCCTCCCCAGCCCTGGCAGGGCCCAAGGATGCTGTTTCCACGTTTCCAGATTCAACAGTGAGGAACTTGATGTAAGTTTATGAACCGGTGATTTCTGACAAAACCAAAGCTACGTTGCTTGGTGGATAGAGGCATTTGCAGAAGTCACTCCTGTTATAACGCCTGAGCATTTGTGCCTCTGAGTGAGTCATATTTTTAATTTTTTCTTCCCTCCCTCCTCCCCCCTCTCTTTCCCTCCTCCCTCCCTTCCTTCCTTCCTTCTTTCCTCTCTCTCTCTCTCTCTCTCTCTCTCTCTTTCTCTTTTTCCTTTTAGCACTAGAATGCAAGCTTCCTGAGAGCAGGGACACTGACTTTCTTGCCCAACTCCTAGAATCCCTGCCTGACATATTATAATAAGGGCTCAGGATATACTTGTTTTGTTGACTGACATTGCAAAATTGATATTGAAACATTCAAGCTCAGAAAAGTCATATAAATTCTCCGCTGCCTTTTCTCAGCCCGAGTCACCCGCATACTCCCTCTGTGTTGACAAAGTAACGCTTTCTAAGGTGCCAGACCGAGTGTTACACGCTGCACACTGGACTACCTCACTGAGCCTGTGCAAAACCCTGTGACGTTGGCATTGTTACTACCTGCATCTTTATGGACAACGAAGCCCAGATTTAGAGAGTAAGTAACGTCTCCAGGTTCTCCTGACAATAAGTGGATGAGCGAGGATTTGAACCCAGGTCCTCTGGCTGCAGAATCTGTATCTATCCCTAGATAATGGTCAACAGGGGAAATCTACCAGCCCATGTAATGATCTGAGAGAGGTGGCTTTTTGTTAAAATTTCAGTGGAGATGAATGCAGGGGTACCATATCCAGGTTCCCAGGACTTTGACAGTCAGTGACAAAGAAGCTCATGGGGGTGACCAATTCAAGGCACATGACGCCCACCACCGCATGGAGAGACCCACAGTCTCTTGAGCATTCAGGACTGTCACCAGGACTCCACAGGGGTGGCCGTTACTCTGGGAATGCTCCCCTGGTGGGATCAGCAAAGTGAGGTCACACGGGGACGGGGCATCCACACCTTCCAGGGTGAATGCAGACTCCCTCCCTCGCTGACTGTAGCAGCATCTTAGGAGCCACGTGATTCCTCAGTCCCCAGCTTGCACGGGTTTCGGGACAGCTGTGCCCTGCCCCCCTGCCAGGGCGAACACCACAGCCTCTTAGGACCAGCAGTCTCTTTGTCTCTGAGTTCAACTTAGACAAGGATGACATTTTAAAAAATAGATTTTATAACGTATATTTTTGTATTTGATAAACATATATATACATACGATAGTACATACACACACTGTATAAGTTGATGAAAACTATACACAGCATATATGAATCAGGAGAGTCTTCATTATTAAGTGTGAGCATGTTTTATAAGGAAGTGTTGGAGCTGTCATAATTATTGGTGCTGCAAATGTAGACTCAGAAGAACAAAGAAGTCAGAGCCAGCCACTCATTCAAAACATGAATATAAACGTGACGCGTATGAGCAGGGCCAGGTGCCTGGGCCTTTACTGGCCCTCTACTGAGCCCAGAGTTTTTCACCCAATATAGCTAAGGACTGACAGCAGCCAGCCAGAGTTGGACCAGGCCAGGCACAAATCCCAGGTGCTGAGACCAGAATCCCCTTCTTCAACACCGACCTGGTGGAAGTAATGACAGGTCTCTGGCTGATGGCTTGGGATGTTGGTAAGCAGGGACATGTGCTTAGCTTTTGGAATTTCTGCACCTCACAGGAAGCCTCCCGGGCTGCCCAGGTGCCTGTCCAAATGGTTTGGCTTAGAAAGGCATTTCTAATCGGTTTTGCAAGGTCCACTCCTGGTGCCGACCCAGTTGCCACTTTGACCTTGCTGGGGTAACCGGGCCGGCCTGCTCTGCCCAGGCACCTGGCCCTGCTCGTGCGCATCGTGAGTGGCTGGCCCTGACTTCTTTGTTCCTACGAGTCTACATTTGCAGCACTAATAATTATGACAGTTCCACCACTTCCTTATAAAACATGCTGACACTTAATAACGAAGACTCTCCTGATTCATATATGCTATGTATAGTTTTCATCAGCTTATACAGTGAAAAGCTATCACTTTGATTTTGGAAGCTGCCTGATAATTGTATCTGAATCTCTCTTTCACTATGTGTATTCTTAAAGGTTCAGGAAAAACACATTTTGGTCCCAAATATTAAATTTCTATTCAGCCCTAAACAGGCCCCAAATCCTGATTGTGCTCCAAACCAGATTTTTAATGTAAAGATAAATCACTCCCTTGTTGATATTTACTTTAGTGTTTTAGAAAACCTCCCCTTCCTCCACTAAAAGACCAGAGAGCATGGATTGGCATGTAGCACGCGTGTTCCCAAGCAGGTCCTCTGCGTAGTTGGAGCACAATGCCATCTGTACCCTCTTTTGTTTGGCCAAAGTAGCTCAATTTTTTCCATCAATAACAATGTACAATGAAACCTCATCTGTTTAGAGGACGGTAAACATGGACTTTGAATTCAATTACGTGTCATAGTTATTAATCATCTAATTAATTGGCTGAGGAATAGCATTGCCTAGAGCAGTGTAAATTATTTTGACCAAACAGTATGT
Source organism: Cheirogaleus major (assembly GCA_963574435.1). Classification (NCBI taxonomy): domain Eukaryota; kingdom Metazoa; phylum Chordata; class Mammalia; order Primates; family Cheirogaleidae; genus Cheirogaleus; species Cheirogaleus major. The sequence continues at coordinate 15,233 of CAUYPO010029976.1, read as the reverse complement.
GATTAATCAGACTTTCCAAATCGACTAATGGAAAAATAAATAAAGGTGCACAAGGCTCTATATTGGGCATCTACTGGGGGGTATTAGATGACTAAAACCTGCCTTCGTGTTTAAGGCTCTTACAATCTATTATAGTTGAGGAAATAAGGTGTGTGATTTCTGAGCCAGGTAGCAGGTCTTCACGGGGATCTAGGGTCCCTTCTCCTTCCCCACTGTTCTTAATTAAATAACCACAACATAAACCACCTCGAATCATTTTGGAAGCCACTATAAATCTACATATATCTGCCTCTATGTGCATAGGTGCATGTATATCGACAAACACACCATAGGAAACACGTATCCTCAGTGCAAAATGAAACTAAAAATTAACCACGTCCTAGAATCCATGAGGGAGTTCTGCAAAGATGGTGTGGACAAGACTAGACAGAACACACCGCTGATTGCCGAGAAACACTTCACATCCAGAGACAAACACACCTGGAAAGGGAGCTTGGCTGGGCCATGCGACAGCCCACGAACACACGCGCACTGTAAAGCGTGGGCTCCGGGGAGCTGGGAGGCGTGCGGAGTGCCCGCGGCTTCCTCGCTTGGCTTTGCACGTCGGCGGAGGCTGCACAGCAGACGACGCTCTGCAACGCCGCCAGGGCCTGGCGCTGGCCCCTGGCGGTCGGCCACCCCAGGCAGAGGGCCAGGCGTGTGTATGTGGCGTGTGTGTGTGAGCACACGTACACTCGTGTGTGCAGAGGGCATTTCCCCTGCAGTCCCACCAGCGTCTCTCCTGGGGAGTCAGCCTGGGGACCAGGAGGAGATGAAGCTCCTGGTGGCCTCCACGGACCTGCCTGGCTTGAGCCCCCCTCCATCTCTCACGCCCAGGTCACCCCAACCCCCAGGTTCCTGGATTCCCAGACTAGTAATCTACTTCCAATGCTAGGTTGCCGAATCAAATGCAAGACGCTCAGTTAAATTTGAATTTCAGATAAACAACAAAAACTTTAAGTAAAAGTATGTCCCAAATATTCCATGGGACATGCTTATACTAAAATTTTTGTTGTTTATGTGAAATTCAAATTTTCCTGGGCATCTTGTTTTGTTTGCTTGTTTTTTATAAACACCGCATTGGCGAATGACTGATACGGCCCGTGCACCTGTCACGGCAGGCCCAGTGATTGACAGCATGGGGCCTTAACTGTCCAATTTCTAATCCTGACTCCACCACTTATGGGCCACCGAAAACTGGGCAAGTCACTCACCTTCTCTGGGCCTCAGTTTTCTCATCTGTAAAATAGGCATAACAATAGCACGCCCCTGACATTTTTGTTGATTCAAATACTACTGGCAGGAGAAGAGGGTGACTGGCAGGCCGGGTGAGGCTGGTGTCCATTCTGGTTAAGAATGACAAGGACAGAAGTGGACCACAGGGCCAAAGCAGGTTACCAACGTTACCATTGTCTCTAATGTAGACACATTTTCAAAAGAATGTCACGATAGCATAACCACGATGGGGGCTCATTGGGTTTTATAAAAAGAATAGAATCCACACATTCTAATATAAACAGATAAAATCTTCCCACAAGTTGGCAGCATCGCAGGCCCCAAACAGCAAAAACGTTAATGGGAAAACAGCAGGTGCACGCTTACCACGTCGGTTCCCGCTCCCGGTCCTGCTGGCGACTTGGCAGCCACCCTGGAAATCGTGCAAATGACTGACACGTCTATTTTCACTTGCTCGTCTGCCAAGAATAAGATGAGACTGAAATGAGTGGATTTTCGCACTGCAAGACTCGGTTGTCCAGAGCTTAGAGAGAACCGCGGGTGGGAGAGAGAGGTGGACGCCTCTCTGCTGCGTCAACAGGCCCCGGCTTTTTCCAGACTTGACTGCCCCTTGGGGATACGGATTTTGTTGCAAGTTCACATCAAATGTATACACCCTTGCTTATGAATTCTACTGCCTCTTCCACACCTCCCTCCCTAGCACGGACTTGTGTCCGAAGGCCAGTTTCAGTGAGTGCTCAGGGCGACGTGATGTTGGGAGGAAGGCTGCCGTTCGCCTGCGTGATGCTCACGAATACGGAATGGGCAGAAGCGACACTCGATGCAGAGTCCCTACCGCATACCGATGATGTGCCAGGTGAGCAGCACAGGTGCGCCAGATGGGTGCAGTCCCTGCCCTCAGGAGCTCACATTCTAGTTGGTCAGAAAGAAAGCAAACAAGGAAAGAATCAAACGAAATAGCATAGTTACACGTTTGTATTTTCCTAGGGGAGCCACTTCTGGGGGGCGGGTTGGGGGGTGGGGGCTGGGAGGCGGTGGGTTGCGTTGCACAAAAACCGTGAGAAGTGCCCTTGCTCCCTGGGAGCAGAGCTCAGAGTTCTAAGTTCTCCATGCATGACCTCCTTCCAGAAATGAAAGGACCCAAGCATGCCATGTTACGGTTGAGCCCCTGACTGTAAAGGGTCACACACGGTCTGTAGAACGGGCTCACATCAGGGATGGAGCTAGTCCAGGGTGACCACAGATACTTCGTGTTCAGCCAACGGGGCTTCCCATTTCACACCAACCATACCTGGTTTTATTTTTAACACTTAAGAGAGGTTTCTTGCCATTTAGTGAGTGTTACGTTTGCTTGGATCTTGAGAACATGAAGCAGGTAGTTTCTCAAAGATTACCCTTTTTTGGAAGAAGGGTTGTTTCAGAGGAAGACGGGCACTCTGGGTCTTCCAGAGCCTGCTGGTGTCTCTGGCCCAGCCCCAAACTGGCCCGGCCTGTGGATTTTCACTTTTTACTCACCTTACTGGAGCAAGCCTACGCTCGAGCAGCATTAACTCACACGGTGGTGCTAAGCCGGCCCTGCCAGAGACCGCGGTGATCCTGCCCAGACCCCTCCTGGAGGGAGCTCCAGCCCAGTCCCAGGACAGCGGGGCCAGGAGGAGTAGAACAAATGGAGTCGTCCATCAGCTCGGGGCCCCGGAAAGCCGGGTGGGGACAGCCTGAGCCAGAGACTGGGCAGGCACTTCCTCCGCGGCTCTGGACAGGCAGGGTCTGAGCAAAGGCTCCTGGCCACGTTCCCCTCTTTGTGATTGATCATGCCAGGAGCAAGCAGGGCTGGGGGATTCTAATGCCACCCATCGTCAGAGGAGGGGGCGGGAGGCAGGGTGGGGTGACCCAGTGGACTTCCTGCGGGCTGCTGGTCACCACTGTCTTAGCCTGTGGCAGGGCAACCCTTGCTGCTCTGGGATGATTGAGAGCATCAGAGATGGTCACTGAGATTTTCCCAAGATCTCTGGTTTTTCTCTCTTTTCTCCTCCACTTGGTCGCAGATCTCTGCTCCTGCTCTATTGCCCTGAAGTGAAATTGGAGTCGAGGCGAATCTTGCCACAGATTGAATTAGGACCACCTGACTTGTCCTTCTGAACAAGTGCTGCAATTCTGGATCCAAGAGGACTTCAAGATATTCAGCCGGTTGCCTGGGAATGGAGTATACATTGGCACAAAAATTGAGAGTGGTGGTTTGGAATCATTTCTTCCTTTTTTGATTTTATTCTTTTAAAAAAACATTGTGTTTTAATTGTATTGTACCTACTCTGGAAGATATGCATTAGGTTTTAAAACCACATATAAATCACCACCCAGCTCTGACCACTCGCGATTTTACACGAGTGTTTCCTAGCGTGTACCTATCTATACTTTCTATCCAACAGTGGATCTCACTCTACCTATTGTGTTGTAACTGTTGACTAATACTTGACCAGGACTTCCTCTAGTGGTGGCTTGATTAATTCTGCCACGTTTTCTTGGCTACAGGCAGATCCTACTCAGTCTTAGATCTGAGATGGGTTCTTGGGAAGACTCTGGGGCCAAGAGGTAGAGAGGATTAACAGGAAAAGGTGCATCAGTCCCAGAAGGGATTGCATTTGCTAGTATCTCTGAGGTCCTAGGATCTCACAGGGCCTTCTCATTTCCTACTTACATGTCCTTCTAGAAACTTCATCACCCTACAGCATTTCCTAGACAAACAACCCTGCCAGGAAACAGGTATTAGGGTAATTGGATAGGTTTGCATTTCTCTCGCTTTTATTTTTTTAATCTTTTTAGAGACGAGGTCTTGCGGTGTTGCCCAGGCTGGACTTGACCTCCTGAGCTTAAACCATCCTCCCACCTCAGCCTCCCAAGTGTCTAGGACTACAGGCACATGGCATTGTGCACAGCTTATTTTAGTTTTTTTAGTGTTGAGGACATATCAACAAAACCTATTGATTTTGTGTATGTTGACATAAGTTGATCAACGTTATCCAGAGATTCTACTCCACACGGTAAAGTGCTCCTCCATCAATCTTTTCTCTGTCCCAAGCATGCTTTACTTGTGAATAAAAGCTGTGGCTCAAAAGTCAGGCGGGTGGGTGCTGCTCAGCTTTCTGCATCAGCACAATTAACCTGAAAAATGAGAGTTAGAGTTGGCACAGTGGGGACTAGGAGTGACTGTTTGAAGTGAATAACACAGTCAAAACAGGCTCCTAAGGCTTCCATAGCCAACCAGCCTCAGGGCTCTGGTAAGTGAATCACTTTCTCCTCCCTGTTGTTATAAATGTTTCTCATTGTTGAATACCTATTGCTTGTTAGGGCTGAGCCCTTTCTCTAAATAGTTGAGAGATGAGTTGTCAGTTGAAGAAATGCTTAATGAATGGGAGTATTGTTGCCTGGCTCCACATTCATAAATGTGATGGCATCTCCTGCCTCTAATCAGGTTGACAGAAAGAAAGGAAATCTCAGGTGACCTTCTGGATGTGGGGATAGATACTGTGGCCCGTGGGTGCTCTTGTCCTGCTAAGTCAAAGTTCTGCAAATGGTCTGGGATTGAACCTGCTCTGCAATAAACCCTTTCCCCCCGCTGCCTCCACCACATGTATCATCCAGTCTACGCTGTTGTCTGCTGCGTGTTTGTGTTGAATGGCTTTCTAGACATGGTCCCTGCAGGAACGGCGCCAACATCCCAAAGCCTTCTGTTCTGGCGGACAGCAAAGGAAACAGCCATCGTGTATCCCAGGAAGGAAGGCAGAGGACCCTTGGAGCACAGAGAGTTTGGTTGAGCAATTGACCATGAACTTGGCACCAGGGAGGGGAATTTTACTGATTCCAGAAGACACAGCTGAGTGAAATAAGAACCAAGACGTCCAAGAGACCAAGGGAAAAGTAAAAAGAGAAACCACTGTGGAAACACAGAAATGTGACCACCACACTCAAAGGACTATAAACCTTGAGACCCAGGCAGCCCTGCGAGGTTCCCGTGGCCTCCCTGCCTCTCCTTGTCGCTGGCTCTCTCTTGTCTCTTGATGAGCGTAGCTTTATAAAATTCTGCCTCCATTGATTGTTTTCCTCTCTTTTTCTCCAGATCAAAGTTTCTCAGAAAATTCTGCAATATTGTGTCACCATGTCTGGGCATCCAATACAGTTCTAAACCACCTGTCTCCAGAAGCATCGCACATCTCATCCTTACAGATGAGCTCATGGAGGCTTTCCAGCTGCATTTTAACATTAATAGAGAGGAAATACATTTGCATCATAGACATCAATGAACACAGGAGGGACCTTATCTTCTGGCGATCAGGATTTTCTGCATAATTTTAATGTAGATCAATATTTGCTAATGGAGATGAAGGTTCTTTCTCTCCTAGTACACCATCTGAAAGTCGACTTCATAAATTCACTCCTTCCTTCTCTTCTCTCTCTCTTTCTCTGTTTCCTTCTTTTTTAACAAAATAATTTCAGCCTCTGTGTGACTTGGTTAATGACCAACCAAGTAACTTTAAAAAGGTCTTTCAAAGGGCCTTCACTCCTCATGCCCTTCAAAGTCTAGATATCATTAGGTATAAAAGGGAAAGTTTTGGACCAATCTTTTGTGCCTCTTATATTTCAATGATTAATGAAATTTTATATTTATCATAAAAATCTTAGAATTCTAGGGCTGGGCGAAGTCCTAGAGAAACTCTCTTCATATTTGAGCACACCAGGACCGAAAGAACAGAAGTGACTTCCCCAAGTCCTGCAAAAAGTCCACGGCAAAGCTGAGATTAGAATAGGGACCCCAGTCGGCCAGCATGGATTTCATTTTGCCAGTCCTATGTCCTGGACTTTACTCATTAAGGAACTCGTGCTTGATTTTAACAACAACAAAAGATTAAGGTTACTAAAATTCTTCATCTCTACTACTGATGGTGTCCATTATTCCAGTAGAAAAAAAAAATGGTCTCCTTTTATTCAGCCGTTCAATATACACAGAAGTGACATTAGGTTATTTCATTTCTTGTCCTATTGTTAGATCTAATGTGATTAAATTTAAATATGCATTAGGCATAACATTTTCTTCTTGGCTGAAATGACTTATAATAAGTTTTTGAGGTCCTCTTGAGTGGTTAGATAATGCTAAGTTTAACATTTAAAAAAATCAACACTTGAAACTTTTGAGACTTTCCACTGGATATTGGCTTCTCTCAGTTACATTCCTGGAAAAAAGTAGTTTATGAATCATCCCGTCCATATGTCCTCATGTACAAAGAATGTTTTGTGTGTATTGTTTCACCACACAGATGGTATTTTTTCCCTTTTGGTCTCGTCCTGAGAGTGTGGCTTTCTCAGGAAAGCAGTAATTCCCCCTTCATGCTGCCTGAGCCAAGACCAGGTCACCCTGAGCGCTGGATCAGGCAAGGTCTTGGAAAACCCATAATGACCACTGAACACTCCAGGGGAAAATGTGTTCAAGCTGAGTCTTTTTTCCATGTTCTCAAATTCTCTTCAGGGAAACTCACTCTGCAAGGTGAGGGGAGAGGAGGCTGCCTTAAGCCTGACACAGCAAGCTTGTCACGCGGGAAGGGAGTGGAGAGGCCCAGACCGGCAGCGTCCCTGGCTCCCAACAGAAGCGAGTCCTCTATGAACCAGAGCACCCTCGACAGACATCCCTGGGCTTGCCTCAGATTCCACGCGGGTGAACATTAACTGAAAATCAATTACAAAAACATGCAAAGAAATAAACCACTATGAGCGAAAGTCAGCAGCAAACAACAGACAAAAGAATTAGGTCTCCAAGTTCCTTAATTATCGGAATCATCATATACAGACTACAAAATGACTCTTTTAATTTGAAAAAATGAAAGCTAGAATAAAAATGACCAGAAATGGGCAGTGGGGGAGGGAGGATTTTGGCAAAGGGTACAAATTTTTGGTTATAAGATGAATACATTCAGGGGATCTGATGTACAACATGGTAACTGGAGTTAATAGTAATGTATCGTATGCTTGAAATTTGATAAGAGAGTAGATCTTACACTGTTCTCACCACACATACAAATACGAAGTGATGGATATATTCATTGTGGTAATCACTTCACAAGGTATACATATTTCAAAATATCACATTGTGTACCTTAAATATATATAATTTTTATTTGTCAAAAATAAATAATAATCATTTTAAATTTTTAAAAAATATGACCACAAATAACAACCAAAATTTTCAGGGATATATTTTAAATAATCAAGTCAAGTTTTACAAATGAAAATTATCATTAATGAAATGACAAACTAGATAGATGAGTTACAAGTAGATTAAATACAGTTGAAGAAAAAACTGAAAATTAGATTTTAAAAAAATTAGCCAAAATTTAGCACAGAGGAAAAAGAAGAGAGAAAATATGAAAGAGAAGTGAAGAAATACAAAGTAGGAAGCTAAAAAATATAATTTGTGTCTAATTGGAATCCCAGAGAATGGAAGAAGGGAAATATTTGAAAAGATAAAATGTTTGGAACTTTCCAGAATAGATGAGAACATGAATCCCCAGTTACAGAAAATACAAAGAATCCCAAAGTTGCTTAAATTAAAAAAAAACACAAAAAAACACCATGTTAGATTATAGTGAGATTATAGAAAACCCAACAAAAAGGTAAAATATCTTAAAAACAGCCAAAGAGAAGAAATAGATCACTACAAGTGAAAATTAGATTTGTAATAGACTTGTTATTATTAACAGCTGCAATGAAATCTGGAGAGAGTAAAATGGTACCTTTACAAGGGCTGATTTAGGATTGTCAACTCAGCAAACTAACATTTAAAAGCAATGGCCAATTGGAGAGAATCTTATAAACAAAAATGGTTTACTATCAAGAGGTTTTAACCAAAAGGACCCCTGGGTATCTTCCCCAGGAAGAGGAAATGATCCTAGAAGGAAGGTCTGATCTTGAAGACAAAGAGAGTAAAATAATTTTCAAACAATGAATGCATTTTTAAAGTCTTTATAAAGTAATAATAATAATTTAAACAACCAAATATTGAAATATAATAGCAGGCAAATCTGAAGATTGAACAATTATTTGGGAGTGGTCAAGGTATCGATTAACTTTAGATATGAGGCTCAGTAAATCTGAATTCCAAAGTAACCACCAAAAAATAAATGGATAAATAAATCAGAGAGTATCACTTTCAAACTAGTGGAGTAAAATGGAATGATGATAATAATAAGTATAACAGAAGAAAAAGAACAACAACAAATCAACTTATTCAAATAGAAGAAAAAATACACAGAACTAGTAGGGTAAATAGAAACCATAAAGTAAGATGAGATGGAAAACCAAGTCCTAATAAATAATAATTACACTAGATAAAAACAAACTAAAATTTCCACTCAAAATACAGAGTATCAGTTTAGAGTAAGGGAAAAAAATTATTATGCCAATTTAAATGAGCTATGTCTTAAAACATAAGGAGACCAGAAATGAAAAGAATTAAAGATACTAGGCAAATTGTAAAGAAATATGGAGCAGCTATAATAATATCAGATAAAATAAATTATTAGGAAAAAGAATAGTTACTTCACAATGTAATAATTTCAAATTTATATGATCTTAAGTAGTTTCAAAATACGTAAAGCAAAAATTGATAAAACTGTGGGGAGAAATTGACATATACTTTGTCAGGGTAGAAGATTTCAACATACCTTTCTCAATTATTGTTATGTCCAACAGACAAAAATATTAGTACAGGTATAGAAGACCTGTCCAACACTATTTAACAAACTCAATTTAGTAGACATTCAGATATCAGCATTCAACAATGGGAAAATACACATTCTTCTCACACGCAGATAGACTACTTACAAAAACTGAATATGTAGATCATTAAAAACTTTCAAAACTTAAAACACACACACATCTTAAAGATCATGTTCTTTGACAATTATGCAAATTAGTTAGAAGTTAATTTAAAAATATATATATATTTAAAACATAAAGTCCCATGTGTTCTATAGACAAAGATGTCTTAGAAACACTGGGTCAAACCAAGTTAAACAATAATGAGGAGGAGGAGGAAGAGGAAGAGGAGGAAGTGGTGGAAGAATATTTTTGCTGCACTTCTCATATGCCTTAATATATTGACGTATGCCATGAATTTATAACTGAAGTGTTTTATGCAGTATTCATATTTTTATTTTGCTACTCAAGTTTCCATCCATGGAATAACTCCTGGGACTAGTTTTCTGTGGATGCAGTTTGGGAAACTTGGCTCTCAGCAACCCAGGGGCATCCTTCATGTAAACCTTGTTCTTTTTGTTAAGCCTCTTTATCTACCCATAGCAACTGCAAGCCTGGATATTATGGCTCCCAGGAAACTTTCTAATAAAACGGTGACTTGATCTCCTGGTGAGAGTGGTAAGATTACATCTTTCACAGCACACGGAATGAATAGGAAAGAACCAATTTGGCAGAAAGAAGGCATTTGAAGATAGGGGTATTTGTGTTTTTATATTGTCCTAATTTTTTAAAAAATACATAAGCTACTCTGTAATCCACATCAAAGCTCTGAGACCTGCTACAGAATTCTTTAAACTACCTCTCAAACTTGCCAGGATGGTGGTGACTCTTGTGGGGTTGACCTTCTTCCAAGAAGTCTCACTTTCTAGACAGTTAAGAGACCGAATTCCTTTCCAGATCAGTGAGGCTGGGACCTGGCGATGACTCACTCTGGGGATGAAGAGTTAATCCATTACGTGGCCTGGAGCAGCGAGCCACGCTGCCCCTCTGCAGCTCCGGCTCACACAGCTCCCCTCCCCCCTCCGCACTGAGACGATTCATTCATCTTGCTCCATCGGGGCCCACCTGCACCATGTCAGTGCAGGTGGATCTGAGAGAAGATTGAACGGATCAGAGAGAAGAATCAACAGCAAACCCACTCTGGGGCTGGGGCAGCTCTGACGAGCAGTTTTTCCAGAGGAATCTTTCATTCCAATGTATGAAGTAAGCTCACACACTATGGGTTCACCTGACAGTATTTTCATACACCTGAGAAGATACATACATATATATATAGATATAGATATATATTAACCCAGTGTAGTGATTTAAAAAATGTGTCCAGAGATTTTTCCTACTCCTCCCTTCAAGAGATAGAGCTTACTTCTCCTTTCCTCAGGTGTGGGAGGACTTAGTGACTCACTTCTAATGAACAGAATCTGGCAGAAGTCATGGGGTGTCATTTTTGAGATGAGTTCCAAACGTCGCTGTGGCTCCCATCTTGGGTGTGCGCTCTTCCTCTTTCCTGGATCACTCACTCTGGGGGACACCACACCATGAGTAGAACTGTGGAGAGGTCCACATGGCAAGAAATCGAATCTTCCTGAAACAGCCTTGGGAGTGAGCTTGGACCCTCTGGCCCCGTCAGCTCTCCAGCCAGGAGCAGCAGCTGAACTGAAGCCTCATGAAAGATCATGAGCCAGAGCCACCAGCTGAGCTGCTCCTGGATTTCTGACCCCCAGAAACTGTGAGTTAATAAGTCCTTGCTGTTTTAAGGTGCTAAGTTTGGGGGCTATTTGTTACACAGCAGTAGATGATCAACACACCCATTGATCAAAATTGTTCTGGGTATAGGGAAACCGTGACAAGATCAACTCAGGAGACCTGTAACTGCCGCACATGCTGGGATCATGTTGGGCTGGTTGGGGAGGGGATTCCCATTCCCTATGGCTGGTAGGCTGAACTGTTGTGGGAGGGGGGAAGGATGGAGACTTGCTCTGGTACTGAAGGTTGCCTACAACCTTAGACCACTGTAGCTGAATAAACTATGATACATTCACACAATAGAGTACTCTGCAGCAGAAAAAGAAAATAAAGATGGAAAACCTCTATAAATTGGCATAGAGTGTTTTCCAGGATATATGGTTAAGTGAAAAAGCAAAGTGCAAAAAGGTATCTACAGCATGTTTTTTTTTTTAATTTGTTTAATAAAAAAGAAGATATAAGAAATAGTCAAATATGTTCATTAGTGCAAAAAGAAACTCATGAAGTATAAACGAGAGCCTAGTGGGATTGGATATGTATGAGGAGTGGATCGGAATAGGGTGCGAAGGATGGGAGATGGGATAGGTACAAAGGTATGGGATGAAGAGCCACCTTGTTCTGAGTACAACTTCGTGCAGAGTTTGATGTTTAGAATCATGTTCTCTTTCCCATACTAAAAATAAATAAATAAATGAATGATATCAGCCAGACTGGGAATAAAAAGAAATAGAAATGGCAATACAAATGGAAACTAATGAAACTTTCATATTTCAAATGAAAAACATAATCACACTGAAGTGGAAGAAAAAAAACCACTTAACCAAGAATTTTGATAATATAGTCTCAGGCTAAAGACAAAAAAATAACTGTAAATAAATATTGAACTCTGACAATTATATTTGTTTTTCACAGTGATAAGAGTTAGTAATTCTGAAACTACTTAACATATGTTCTAGAATTGAACAAATAAATAAATATATTGTGGCTGAAGAGAGCCACGTTTCTCGCTATTGAAGAAGCAAGTAACAGATATGTAAAGAGAGAAGGAAAGAGCTAACTTCGTGGTTAGGGTTGGAAGGATTATTATGAACTCATAATAAAAAACATGTGTGTGGGAATGTGGGGGGTGTACACACACACACACACACAGATACATACAAATATTTTTTAGCTCTGTCCACTGGAGGTGTAGAAGCAATGGCATCCCAGGAGCACTGATGTAGGTGGAGCCCAGATCTTGGTTCCTAGATACCATTCTCTGCTAGAAGGAACTAGGGTTCCTTGGAGAAATGTCTGATTTCAGGCTGGGGGCTGGGAAAATACATGTCAGCCTGAAACATCTTGTTTTGCCGGAAAATAGGGAAGTGCTCAAAGAATTATTAGTGCTTGTCAAAGGACACAGAAGACAGATTGAAGGAGCTCCTGCTTGCTAAATCTAAAACAACTTGAGCATCAAAATAATTACAGCAATGGGTTATAGCCCTTTGCATAAAATAAGAACAAATGAGTCTATAATTAATTAATTAAGTGGGAAGGAAGGGAAAGCAAGAGAAAGCCCCTCCCTGGAACAGAATTTCAACTAATGCATGCAGAAGAAATGATGGAATTAGAACATCATGATTTAGCAACCAGCATAGTAGCAGTAATTTCAGGTATCACCGGAGATGAAGTTAGTGACTGACAAAACACACTGAGAAACAGATAGCTACACGGCCCCTGGTATTTCTCCACAATGTCCTCACTAACTCCAAAGGGAAAATCCTAACTTTACAGTGGAGCAACCTGGCAGGAACGAGCTTAACTAAGACATCAGTCAGTGATTCAACTTGGGGAGGCGGAGAGAAGGGAGAGAGAATGAGAAATAAAATGAAACTTATCGAAGGATGTGCAGAAATTGTTTGTACTATTTTTGTAACTCTTCTGTCTGAACTTATTCAAAGTTTAAAATAAAAAAAAATTTAAGTACCTCTTGGCTGAGTGCTAGGTCTTTGGGGGAAATCGCTTCCTGCCCGTGGGGCCAGCTACTTATCCGGAGGAAGGATGAGTACTTATCTGCAACTTCTGTGTGAATGACTGAATTTCCATCTTAACCCTCTTTCCGCCCTTTTGAGAGCGCTCCTCAAAGCTTCTTGATCAGAGATTAAAAAGTGTCACTAAAAACACACTGATTGTTGTCTTCTTTGCTTCTTCTGAGAACAGAGGAAAGAAGCTCACAAGATATGGGAACAGTCTCTGTGGCTTAGCTCTCCACCAACAGCAGACAGGAGAGTAGACATCCTGGCCATGGGGACAAGTAGTCGGGCTGGCAAAGTAGCAGTGGTGAAGACAGTGTGGCCCGGGTGTCAGTGAGGACTGTCTTCACTGCCGCAGGAGAGAAAGACCTGGCCTGATGGGACGTGGCAAAACCTCAGTGCCAGGGTTAGGTTTGGTTGGCTGGTGACAGTGGCTACAGCTTGGAGTGACTCTAACGGGCTTCACCAAAAGCCTCGCCTTTAGCAGAAACGCCCAGTGGTCCAAGTGCTGGGGCGTCAGCAGTCACAAAGCAAGAGCTATGCTGAGTGTGCAAAGAGGCTGGCCAGTTGATGAGGTTGGCCAGAGCCCAAACTGATGGTTTAAAACTCCAAGGTGAGGGACCTTCATTTCTCCTGCCCACAGAGGATGAAAAGGTCACATCTAGGCATTTAGGTTAGAATTTGAAAATTAAAGCCTGAGATGCACCTACCCTTTTGAGATTGGGATTACTTAGACTTTCGGGCCCCATGTGGAAGGGGCCTTTCTTTATCATTTCTCCAGTAATTTATTTCAAGATTTAATGAAAGAGAAAAAAGGTATTAGATAATAAGTTTTAAAAACCTTTAAGAAATAAATAACATGTTAACAACTTACTGACACAAGTCTTTCCCCCCAAATTCCTATTTGGCAAAAGGTAATTCTAATGAGATAACGTCATAATGTATGTCTGAATAAAAATTTAATATAACTAATTTAATATAAACCAATATAATTGGTTTTTCGTTCCTGATATGGTAATTGTTCAAACTCTGTCAAGTTAACATTGTAACAATATTTTGCTGGGTAAAGTAACTGATTCATTATTTTAAAACCCATTCCAAGAACAGCTTTTGCATTAATTAATTGAGTTTCACTAGCAACAAAAACATAGTGACTCATAGTATAATATCAGAGTACAGGGTAAAAAGAAGGAACACATTTATCTGTTTCTTCCACAGATGCTCGTTGGATGGCTGCCACGTATCAGCCAGTGTACAAAACACTTCGAAGGCGAGTAGTTAATAACTTGAAACCAAAACATAGTTGTCCAGAGGAAGGCACCGTGAGGATGAAGATGATGTTGCTGTTGCTGGTTATGACGATGATGATGGCTAATATTAAATGTTTATGCAGCTTTCGTGCCTAGACCTGTAATAAGCGCACTGAGAGAATATTATTAGAGACACGAGATAGACTATCAGGATCGAAGTCTGCACATGGAAGCAGTAAAGAGAAGAATTGACGTATCTCTGATGTAGAGGACCATCTTGAGACGGTCTCTCAGAATGCGGATGAAAGCGACCAAAAAATAAGCACTGGAGAATGACAAAACCATAAAGGTAAATGCAGTTTCTGTAGAAGGTATCAGAATCAATGAAAAGAAAGTAATAATATATGATAGAGTAAAAAATCCTATATTTAAGGAAAATCCAATTCTGCAGCTTGAAAAGATTCGAGAACCGAGTACAATTACTAAAAAATATAAATAAATGTGTTCTTTGTAAGCATTTTTATTTTTAGTGAAATATAAGAAAATGCACAAATTCTAAATGTTTGGGACTATGAGTTTTGAAACACAAGCAAGATAGCAAATAGTTCCAAAACCCTAGTTAATTCCTTTGTAACCCTTTCTAGTTAATCCCTATTCCCAGAGGTAACCGCCATTCTGATTTCTATCATCGTAGATGAGTTGTGCTGGTTCCCGAACTTCGTGTAAGTGAAACTATGCACTATGTAAGTGTCTGGCTTCTTTCCTCACCATATGTCTTCAAGACTCATCAGTAGTTTTTTTTTTTTTTATTGCTTAGATATATTCCATTATATAAATAAACAACAATCTGTTTCAATCTGTTTGTCATTTCTTCTGCTAATGAACATTTGGATTTTTTCCAGTTTTTGGCTATAATAAAGTTGCTATGTGTCGCGCCCGCCTCGCCCGCAAGGAAGACGCGGCAACTGGAGTTCTTCTGACAGCGCTTTAATGGGGATATTCTTTCTTCTTACATGTTGCGGAGACTCCGAACGGGGAAGCACACACGCTTTTAAGGCCTTGGCGGACCTGAAACCTCTGGGGATAGGTTGGGAAGGAGATGCCGCCAGTTTTCATTGGCGCAACCTAGCATCCTTCATTTACATAATTA
>CAUYPO010029974.1:0-32842 GCA_963574435.1 Cheirogaleus major | reverse complement strand
AAATTCCAGATTTTTTTAGAAAGAAAAAAGAAACAAATATATACTCAGACTAGAAGCAAAAATGTCCACTGAAGTTTGTGAGAGCAATAGGAAAGTAGGAATTGTTAGGAAGCTGTTGCAGCAGTCTAGTTACATCCATTGATGATTTTATTGGGATTGTTGCTAAGGAGAGCAATAGAGGAAGCTGTGTTTATGATATATTTTGGATGCATTATCAGCAGGACTTGATGGTTTAATAGATATGGTGAGTTAAAGACAGAGATGCGTCATAAAATTATTGCCTTTTACAGAAATGGGGAAGAACATATTTCAAGGGAAACTCAAAAGTTTACTGTTGCAATGTTAGATAAGAAAATCTTATAATGCAGATAGTTGGAGTAGTTAATGAGAAAGTATAATATCTGTTCCTGAAGTCTCCATGAGGATATACAGTAGAGCTGGGAATTCAGAGGTCATCAAAAGATAGTTTTAAAGCCACGAAATATGAATGTCAATTAGGGGAGTGTGAGTAGAGGGAAGAGAAGAGGGACCATTACAGATGTTGAAGACTTTTGTCATTAGTGAGACAGTAGACAGGGATCATCTGACAGAGAAGAATTAAGGAAAACAACTACAAAGAAAAAATGAAGTCAAAAGCTGGGTCACAGAAACCAGGAGAAAAGTGGTCCTAATAAGGAGAAGTTGTCTATAATATCAAAATCTGCAAAGACCCCAAGTAAGATAAAATAATAATACTGTCATTAGTGGTTTCAGAATGTGAAGTTCAACTTACAAATTAGAGTCAATTTATATTTAATGTATCAATCTCTAGAATTTTTGTTTATGAAAAAATAATGGAGCAATTGGGACAATAACTTAACAGGTTGTGTGGACAAGGGGAGGACTGAGTTTTTTGTTCAATCTGTTATAAAAGAGTGTAAAGGCAATTTATATGATAATTCAGCACAGAGTGAGAAATAGAGAGATACTGTCTATCATAAGGACAGTTGGCTTTTTATTCTTTAAATGTGTAGTGTATGAGAGAGTTAAGTGCCATCAAGTAATAAGGCCAGGTCATGAAATATCCTGTCCAGAGACTGCTAAGAAGCAAATGAGTTACATAGCAATGTGAGCTTCTTGGCACAAAACCTACTGAAGGACCCTGTTGAAATGCAAATGACTTTATTATGTTGAATCACATTAAACTTCATAAATAGTATAATGTACATAAATCCTAGGAAAACTGTTTGTGTTGAGAAAATAAAGTGAATTAATATGAGAGCATGCATACATTAGATAATGCCTATAAAGCAGCTTTATAAATATATTGCATTTTATTTGCCATTTACTATTTACATTTACTTAGTTTTTTATAAAGTAATCTATTCTAGGGACATGAACTGGCAGATATTGAAAGGTGAATATTTGCATCTGATTAGAAATGTGAACAAGATAGAGAAAAATAGATTTATTTAATAAGCAAAACTGATGAAATGTTTATTCCTTTATCTTTTCAGTGTACTAATATTTGTTATCAACATTAGTATTCAGAAAAATATTTTTCATTAAGAATTGTTTCATTTAAATGTTTTGAAACAATAAACGTTTTGAACTTTGTATTTTTTAATTTTATTTTTTAATTGACATACAATAATTGTATACTTTTATAGGGTACATAGTCATGTCTCCATACTTATAATGTATAGTGATCAGTTCAGGATAATTATCATATCTGTCATCCAAAACATCTATCATTTATTTGTGCTGGGAACATTCAATATCTTCCTTCTAGGTATTTGAAATTATATATTATTATTAACTGTATTCATCCTATAGTGATATGGAACACTAGTGGAACAATCAAAATTTTCATGTAAATATTATTTTAAAAGTGTATAAAATATAAACAGCTCAAGTTGTATAATTAATCTAAAAAATATAAATAAATTGTCAACTATAAATCAAATCACTGCTTCTGATAAATTTTTCTCTCATATCTGTGAAAGAATCCAACATAGAGCTGTTTTCTATCAATGATTTTTATAACAGTTAACATCAATGCTCCCTAGCCAAAGACCATCAGGAATAGACTTGAGATTATTTCTTGTTGCACTGAGAGAGAAAACACACACCATGGGGAATTGTGGGGCATTTCAGTAGGTGGGTATCAGAAAGGACTATTTACAGGATGTGGGCTGTGCTCAGTGATTGTGGGGAGGGTTTTATGTAAAGGTTTCCTCTGAATTGGATGTTGTCAGGAAATGGCAGTAATTCTATAATTGAGTATTTTAATGTTTTATTTAGAAGAAGGGAAGACTAAGCCAAGGCACAGCTATAATTGGTAAAGAAGCAACAATCACTCATATTAGCAGGGAGAGAGCAATATTTAGTGTTTTTTGGCTTGAACAGTGGTCAGGTTTAATCTGTGTGCAGACATGATTAGAGAACGCTGCTGTTTTTGTACCATGGTCACAGTGGTCTTATCTGATGCTTAAACTTTTGCAACCACTGTTGTAACTGTTTAGAGGATTATAAATAAGCTAGATATATGGATACTCTGCAAATCAGCCATTCCACTTTTAGGTATAAACTTGAGAGAAATATGTACATATTTCCCCAAAACACATGTACAAGAATGTTCTTAGGACTTCCTTTTGCAATAGCTAAAAACTCACACACCCCAATTGTACATATTCTTCAGAATGGATAAGTAAACTGCTGTATATTCATACGGTGGATGTGGTTAGGATATGATTCCTGACTCCTTGTATTTACACCTTGTATAATCACCACACTTCAGAGTGAACTGGACCTAAAAACTGACCTCTAACCAATACAATACACAAAAAGTGATAGGATTAAACCTTTAAAAATAGGTAGTAAAGAGACTATGGCTTCTTTCTTGCTTGTTCTCTCTCACTTCTTCATTGGCTCTGAGGGAAGCCAGCTTTCACCTTCTGAGTTGCCCTGTGAGGAGGCCCACAAGGCAAGTAACTGATGTCTCTGACCAACATCCAACCTGGACCATGTGAATTAGCTTGGAATCAGACTTACCCCTTCTAAAGCTTTGAGATGAGTGCCACCTTGTCTCATGCTTTCATTGCAATATTTAGGCAGACCTTGAGCCAGAGTTGCTCAGCTAAATTTTACCTGGATTCCTGACCCACAGAAATAGTGAGATAATAAGTAAAAAAATGACAATTATGTGAAAAAACTTGGGTAAATATCACAAATATAAGTTAGAGAAATAAAATCAGACACAAAATGGTGCACAGTATGTGATTCCATCTATAAACAGTCCCAAAATAGGTAAAACTCATCTGTAGTATTAGAAGCCCAACTAATTCTTGGAGAGAGTATCTGAAAGTTGTCATAAGAATTTGTGGGTTTGTTGCTTATTTTATGAAAATTCTTAAAGCTATTTGCTTTTTTTGATTTGTATACTTTTCTGAATGTATATTCTACATGGGTAATGATTACTTTCACGAAAACATCACTTTCACATTTTATTATTTTCTTTGCCTGCTTTTGTCCATAATTTTATTGTTGAGGTTTTCATGTCTTTTATTTTTAAATAAGTCTTTAGATTTAAATCATTCTTAAATCTAACTACATTTTTTCTGCTTGTAAACAATTATCTTAAACATTTGTTTCTATTGTGGTTACTAATAATTTAAGATTTGTTCTTCTTGCTCAGGATGGCTTTGGCTCTTCTGGGTCTTTGGTGTTTCCACATAAATTTTGGAATTTTTTTTTCCTATTTCAGTGAAGTATGTCATTGGTATTTTGAAGGGAATTGAATCTATAGATTGCTTTGGGCAGTATGGACATTTTAACAATATTGATTCTTCCAATCCATGAGCATGGGATATATTTCCATTTTTCTGCATGTTCTCTTTGATTTCTTTAATCAGTGTTTTGTAGTTTTCATTGTGGAGATAACTCACTTCTTTGGTTAAGTTTATTACCAGATATTTTATTTTATTTGTAGCTATTATAAGTGGGATTACTTTTTTGTTTTCTTTTTCATATTGTTTACTGTTGATATATAGAAATGTGACCAATTTATGATGTTGATTTTGTATCCTGCATGTTTAGTGAATTTGTTTATTAATCCTAATAAGTTTTTTGTGTAGTCCTTAGGTTTGTCTTCATATAAAATTATCTCATCTGCAAACAAGAATAATTTGATGTCTTCCTTTCTAATTTGGATGCTATTTATTTATTTATCTGATTACTCTCACTAGAACTTCCAGTACTATATTGAATTACAGTAGTGAGAGTGGGCATCCTTGTCTTGTTCCAGATAATACAGGAAAGGCTTTCAGGTTTTCCCATTTGGAATAATACTAGCTGTGGGTATGTCATATATGGCTTTCATCATGTTGAAGTAAATTCCTTCTAACCCAGTTTTTTGAGAGTTTTTATCATGAAGAGCCATTGACTTTTATTGAATGCTTTGTAAGCAACAATTGAAATGATTGTATGGTTTTTGTCCTTTGTTCTGTTGATATGACATGTCACATTGATTCATTTGTGTATGTTGAAACATCCCTGCATCCCTGCAATGAGTCCTACTTGATCATGATGAATAACCTTTTTAATCTGTTGTTGAATTTGGTTTGCTAGTACTTTTGTTGAGGAGTTTTGCATCTAAGTTCATCAGATATATTGGCCTAGAGTTTTCTGTTTTTGTCGTGTCTTTGAGTTTGCTATAAGGGTAATACAGGCCTCGTAGAATGAGGTTGGGAGTATTCTCTTCTCCTTAATTTTTTGGTATAGTTTAAGTAGGAATGGTATTAGCTGTTCTTTGAGTGCTTGGTAGAATTCAGCAGTGAGGTCATTATGTCCTGGGCTTCTCTTTGATGGGAAATTTTTTATTACTGCTTCTATCTTGCTATTTGTTATTGGTTTATTCATGTTTTGGATTTCTTCCTGGTTCAATCTTGGTAGATAGTATTTGTCTAGGAAGTTATCCATTTTTCTAGATTTTATAATTTATTAGCATATAGTTGCTCATAGTAGTCTCTAGTGATCCTTTGGATTTCTGCACTATCAGTTACAATGTCTCCTTTTTCATCTGTGATATGATTTATTTGAGTCTTCACTCTTTTTTCCTTAGTCTGGCTAAAGATGTATCAATTTTGTCTACCTTTTCAAAAAATGACTTTTCATTTTGTTGATCTTTTGTATTTTTTGTTTCAATTTTATTTATTTCTGCTCTGATCTTTATTACTTCATTTCATCTTCTAATTTTGGGTTTGGTTTCCTCTTGATTTTCTAGTTCTTTGACATGCATCATTAGGTTGTTTATTTGAAGTTTTTCTACATTTTTTATGTAGGCACTTAATGCTATAAACTTTCCACTTTTTAGTGCTTTTGTATCACATAGGTTTTTATTTGTGCTTTTCAATTTCCTCTATTTTGAGAAATTTTTTAATTCACTTCTTAATCTCTTCATTGACCCACTGGTCATATAATACAGAGCTGTAGTAACCCAAACAGCATAGTACTGGCATAAAAAACAGACATAGAAAACAGAAATAAATTCACACATCCATAGTGAACATACTTTGACAAAGATATCAAGAATATACATACAGTGAGGAAAGGACAGTTTCTTCAATAAATGATGCTGGTAAAACTGGACATCCACATGCAGAAGAATAAAACTAGACCCTTACTTATCTCATACCATATACAAATATTAAATCAAAATGAATTAAACATTTAAATTTAAGACCTCAAAGTATGAAACTATCAAAGAAAACCTTGGAGAAGTAATTTAGAACATTGCTGTAGTCAAGGACTTCTTGATTAATACCCTCAAAGCACAGGCAACCAAAGCAAAATTGGGCAAATAGGATCACAACAACCTAAAAGTTCTGCACAGCAAAGGAACAATCAACAAAATGAAGAGACAACTCACAGAATGGGAAAAAATATTTCCAAACCACCCATTGACAGGAGATTAATAATTAGAATATATAAGGAACTCCAGCAACTCAATAGGAAAAAAAATCAAATAATCCAATTAAAAAGTGAGCAAAAGATCTGAATAGACATTTCTCAAATGAAGACATAAAAATGGCCAACAGGTATATGAAAAAATGTTCAACATCATTAGTTATCATAGAAATGCAAATCAAAAATACAATGAAATATCATCTCACTCAGTTAAAATGGCTTTCATCTAAAAAACAGAGAATAATGAATGTTGGCAAAGATGTGGAGAAAGGGAAACCCTTGTACACTGTTGGTGGGAATGTAAATTAGTACAACCACTATGGATAACAGTACAGAGGTTCCTCAAAAAACTAAAAATAGAAATACATATGACCCAGAAATCCCATTGCTGGTATATAACCAAGTTTGGAGAATTCAGTATATTCAGATGATATCTGCACTCCTATGTTAATTGCAGCACTATTCACAATAGTCTATGTTTGGAATCAACCTAAGTGTCCATCAAGAAATTAATGGATAAAGAAATTATGGTACATACACACATAAAAAAGAATACAATCCTGCCTTTTGCTGTAACATGAATGGAACTGGAGAATATTATGTTAAGTGAAATAAGCTAAGCTCAGAAAGTCAAATATTGCATGTTTTTACTCATATGTAGGATCTAAACCTTAAAAGCAATTGATTTCATGGATATAGAGAGTAGAATAATGGTTACTAGAGGCTGGGAAGGGTAGTGGGGAGGGTGGAATAAATTGGTTAATGAGTGCAAAAATGTAGTTAGAATGAGCAATATTTGGTACTGTGACAAAGTGAATATAATCAACAATAAATTAGGGTATACTTTAAAATAACTAAGAGTGGAATTAGAATGTTCCTAACACAAAGAAGTGGTAAATGCCTGAGGTAATGGATACCCTAATTACCCTGATTTGATTAATTTACATTATATGCCTATATCAATACATTACATGTACCCTATAATGATTCACAAGTATTGTGTATCCATAATAATTTTTTTAAGAAAACAAAAAGAAAGTAAAGAAAAAAAAAAGATTTGTTTCTACCATCTTAGCTGTTTACTTATTTACCATGTTTTTGCTTATTTCCACTGACTTAATGTTATTTTGTTCAATATATCTGCCAATTTGAATATGTTAACTTTAATGTTGGTCTTTGAGGTTGACTCATAGTATAGTAAAAATAATACTTTAAGTCATTTTCCATATCCTACTTCATAGCTTGATAAGTGAGCAGGATTAATCAGTAGGGAACTTCTGATGATAATATATTGGTCAAAAGAAGGGGTGATATAGGATTCAAATTATTGAAAAATCAAAATTAATAAGCTATATAATGTCAAGAAAATTTGTAGAGATTTATCTATGTTTCTATTTATATGAAGGCAATTGTTGACTATATTACTTATTTATAAAGGTAAAAATGAAGTGGGCTGAGAATCTGGCAGTTGAACAAGTAAACTTTAAGTTCTATAAAAGGCTTCACTGTGCAGATATTACTTCCATTTTCCCTGATAATGGGTTTGCACACCATGCATTGACAATATAAAGAGAAAAGCCATTTGCAAATTAAGTAAATAGCACTTAGAAAAGTAGCCACATGTGGTAAAGCTAAAATCTATTCAGAGAAAGCCTGTAAATGATATTAGGACTAAAATGAGAAGTAAAATTGACCATAAAGCTTACTAAGATGTTCGGGTTCTAATAGCATTTAAAAAAATAAATATCCATAATTATTTTTGAAACTATAAACAACCCTAAAAAAGAAACAAGTTTATAAGGGCAGTGAAAATGAAAAATAAACAAATGGGTCATTTTAATATTAACTGGTGTATAGAAGAGTTAATGGAATGTAATTTCCTGAATCTTTGCAAAATTTACATCAGAGGAGCTTAAGATGGTTGTGCCACACTGAGAAGAAAATCAAGCAGCATTAGATTTATCATCCAGGAAACACTTTCCAGTTGCCAGGTTACCTCTATATATTCTCTTTCTTATAATGAAAATGTAATCAAGGGAGATGAATTTAAGAGCTTAATTTGAGCACAGAAATGGCCAATTTTGTACAATTGTCCAGGGGTAGCAAATTCTCTCCAGGGAATTATTACACATTAACAGAGGAAACAAAGTATGGGGGACAACTGTGTTTTGCATACACACATGTTTGAAAACATCTCGAGGTACTTCATGCCTTATTTTCTTTCTTGTCTATGTTAAGATATCAGTGTTAAAAGATTTCTGTTCCTTTCTCACCTCTTCTATTAGCAAACTATAAACCTTATTCTTCTTAGAAATATGAAATTCTTTCAATTCCAGATTTTTAAGTAAAATTAGGATTGTAAGATTTGAGCAATTTTTTTTGTAACCAAATTATTCTTCCTATTTTTAAGCTCCAAATAAATGTGAACACACATTGTTTGAGATGAAAAAACTGTATACATTTAAATGTACATTGCTTTCTTATTAAATATGCATCTATGTTTTGTGAATTTAGTGTTAAATATACACATATGTGTTTGTCTCTTTTTGTGAATCTGTATGTGTGTGAATGTGTGTGTATGTGTGTATGTAAAATTGAGCCTTAAGCTAACTTGTACTTGTATCTGATGTTTTTATGTTTCTTTCATTTATTTGGCAAACGTCACTCTATTACATTTTGTTGTTGTCAAGAAACAATGTTTTTGAGCTTTTAGCAACTGATACTTGAAATTAACTTTTTATAGGAAAGCTGCAAAAGTTGATTCTCCTTTGATTAGAAACATGTTAGCAGCCTCAATCTTCTCAGAGTAGGTGATGGAAAGGAACAGGGATACCCTATACATATTAATATCTATGTTGTCCTCCAAATACAGCTTTGGCATGCTGTCATGTTCCTCAGGTCTCCATAGTATTCCTTGCTTATTATATGAGGCTTTAGTGCCCATTTTCTAAGGTCTTTTTTCACATCAGTAGGATTCACTTTCTAGCTAGAAGCTAGCATCCCTGGATTATTTCGCCATCTTGATCAACACCAGGAGCCTGTTTGTAACTTCATTGTTAAGTGCAAATTAATCATAAGTAATCAAAATATTTAAATAAAGTACCCCATTCTTTTTTACTATATAGACTTCCTAATTTTATATATGTGGCCAGAACCAATAACTGAGGAAGCTATCTCAGTTCAGATTCTTTATAAAATGGTTGTAGCCATTTTAATAATAATAATAATATAATGATGATGATGACAACGATGATGATATGACAAGAAGCAAATACATTCAAAATGCATATATAATGCTAGTAACCCCAAATGCTTTCTATATTTCACTCTTTTTTTTTAGAACCCAATTACAACATGTTATACTTTCTATATATTAAGTTATTTAAACATCACAACAAAACTTAGGTATTGGAAATATGGAAAAAGCTAGAGTTACATGGCTGGTAAGTGATAGAATAGGAAATCAAACCTAGGCAGTCTTATTCCAGAAATCATGTTCTTAAACTTTATCGATTCTGCCCTTTCTTATATATTACTACATGACATTAAATTCTGCACTATATTGTCTCTCCTCATCCTCTCCTTTCTGTATATAGCAAGAAAAATGTTATACCACCTAACAACATTTTAAATATAAATAAACATATTATGTGTACCAAAATTTTAGATATTCTAGGCTTTAATTTTCATTACTAAATTCTAGTGGGATGTATTCTGTCTGTCAGCAAGTTGTATATGTAAGAAATAGAAAATAATCTGTAAAGAAATTTATTTAATATTTCACAAACTGGTAAATGAAAAAATCTCAATATACAAATAGTTTATTTCTTTTCTCTTTGGCCTTACTGAGGAAATAATATAAATTATAAATAATGTAATCATAAATTGCATAATTACTTCTTTTCCTTTGGATACCCAGTAGTGGGACTGCTGGATTAAATGATAGTTCTACTTTCAGTTATTTGAAGGCTCTCCATACTATTTTCAGCTGTAGTAATTTGCAGTCCCACCAACGGTGTACAAGTGTTCTTTCTCTCTGCATCCTTTCCAGCATCTATTTTTTAAACTTTTAAATAATAGCCATTCTAACAGGGGTAAGGTGATATCACATTGTGATTTTAATTTGCATTTCCCTGATGATTAGGGATGTTAAGCATTTTTTCATATGTTTACTGGCATTTGTCTACCTTCTTCAGAAAAGTTTCTGTTTATGTCTTTTGCTCACTTTTTAATGGGGTTGTTTGTTTTTTTTCTTGCTGATTTGTTTGAGTTCTTTGCAAATTTTGGATATTAGCCCTTTATTAGATGTATAGTTTGTGAATATTTTTTCCCATTGTGTAGTTGTCTATTTGCTCTGTTCATTATTTCCTTTGCTGTGCAAAAGCTTTTTAATTTAATCAAGTCACATTTATTTATTTTTGCTATTACTATGCTTTTGGAATCTTAAATTCTTTGCCCAGACCAATGTCGAGAAGAGTTTTTCCTATATTTTATTCTAGAATTTTTATATCATACCTTACATTTAAGTCTTTTATCCATCTTCATTTAATTTTTGTAGGTGACGAGGGATAGGGATTCTGTTTCATTCTTCTGCATGTGGCTATTTAATTTCCCCAGCATAATTTATTGAACATTTGCTTCAAATATTTATTGCAGCATAATTCATTCTTGCAAAGATGTGGAATCAACCTAAGTGTCCCTCAATTCATGAGTGGATAAAAAAATTTGGTGTAAATATACACACACACACACACACACACACGAACACACACACACACATACACACACCATGGAGTACTACTCGGCCATAAAAAGAAATGAATTAATGTCTTTTGCAGCAATTTAGATAGAACTGAAGACCATTATACTAAGTGAAGTATCTCAAGACTTGAAAAGCAAATACCACGTGTACTCTTTAATAATTTGGAACTAATCAATGGGCACAGAAAGAAGTAGGAGGAAAGGCAGAGAAGGGGGGGTAAAAACCTACCTAACAGGTACAAAACACTATTTCGGTGATGGGCACACTAATAGCCCTGACTTAAGCATTACAAAAGCTATCATTATAACAAGAACATTTGTACCTTTTTAGTATGTTGAAATTTTAAAAAAGGTACTATACCATTTCTCTAAATTATGGATGTTTAGATTATTTTCAATTTTCATTACAATTAAGAATAGTGTAATAAACTTCTTTTATCTAAAAAAGTAAATTGCCTAATTATAGTTTATATTATAAACTACATGATACAAATATAATTTTTGCTTTCACATTCAACTTATAATTATTTTCCAAAGAAAAAGATATTTTTGATAAAAAAATACTTACGAATTTTCCAAACCATGTTTATGTTGAATTATTTTAGTAAAATTAACTTACTATATATTTGTAATTATCAACATGGCAATAATTTTAAAATAGCAGTTTTATATTTCTAGAATGAACTTGGATTGGAATTTTGGTATATGTGTAATAACTTGTATATCCATTATATGAGTTGGTCATTCATCAGCCTAAATCCATGATTTTTAAAATTCACTTTCATAGCTAACTAGCTATTAGCTATCATCTACAGCCTGTAAGCACATTCTAATGCTTGAGCCCTCTGTATCAACACAGGTGGAAATACCAATAATTGGAAACCTATCTGCAATATTCAGGATCCTAAATATTATTTGGGTTATCTAAATTTTCACTGTTTGAAGGACAAATGAAAAATTAACCAAAAGGCAAAAAAAATGGGATAAATGCATTGTCTTAGTTATATAAGATCATATGACCTTAACATTCCTATTAATGAAAGAATTTGGTATTCAGATTAGCATATTAAAGTATAAATTAGGAGAAAGTAGTTGTTTAAATGGTAGATAATGAAACAAACTGTTGTAAAAAGCTTTTATACAAAATGCTTTGAAAGTGATGCTGCTTTCTGATGGCAGAGGACTGACCTAATTAAGATGCCTAACTAGATTGAATGCCTACGTATTTCCAGTCTGAATTCTCTAAATGGTTTCATGTGATGGCAGTTAGGAAAATATAAAGACCACAGGGGGATTGATCTTACAACCTCAGATTCATTAGCTGAATACATTTAATAAACTAAGTTAGCAGGGTCCTAGTTATGGCTGGGACACTTGTCATCATTACTCATCAATCCATGTAAAGACAATTCACCGTGATGAAAGTAAAAGCTACTTCAGTGATTATGTCCTTGAGTATAAAAAGAACAGCTCATTTCAGCCTCTTTCACTTTTCTTTTAGATGTATGTGAAGCTGCACCAACATCCTCTGATCTTTATTCTACTGCTCCTTATCTCATTATTTCATAAATCACAAGTGTGTATCCTGTTATGACCCATATTATTGAGTATAGACATTAGAGTTTTTTAATCAGTTTTTTCAACATTCTTTATTTATATGATATAATATTATCTAAGTTGTGTTGTCCTCATTTTGATATCCAGGTATCAAGAAGATTGGTGGTACATTATCATCAAAATATTCTATGTCAGATATAATCTCAAATAGAGTATCAAAATCCCACATGCCTTGAAACATATCCCATGTGACAAATTAGACATAGTCACTGGCAGATAGTTAAAATAATATTGACTATTTAAAAGTTTGAATTTCTTTTTGATTGTGGGAATGAAAATCAGCTATATAAAATTAAGCAGGTATTAGCAAAATATAGGCCTAGGATATCACCAAGTTCAAAGTTTCTGATAGGTAATATTTAATTTTTTAAAAAAATTTAATTTCACAATAGTTTTAGTATATAAGGGCTGTCCAGATAGTATTGAGCCATGTAATATGTTCTTGTTATATTCACAATGGCTGGATACTTTCTGGATGGCCCTCGTGTAAGTGACACCTTATGGGATCTCCTACTTTCCAGACATAGTTCTTCTTATCTCCATTATATAGTAACAAACCAATTTCTCCTTAATAGTCAGAATCAACCTGCTCAACAAGTATAGTAATGCCCTTTCTGTCTATTAATTCAATGACATGAGAATCGCAAAGAGGCCAAGTGGAAGTTTCAACTTCTAGTTCAAGGGAATCATTTTTCTCTTCCTTGGTAGAACCTTCATTTTGGAACAAAGATTGCCAGATTAGGGAAGCCTACCAGAATGGAGACAGAAAGAATATATTTTGTTAGTAGATCCCTAGAAATAATAGTGATAGGAGCCATCGTAGTACCCAAGAATAGCTAGATACAGATTTTGTACTTTGGTAAATGGGTTTCCCATCATATTAGGTGAGCACAAATTTTCACATCACTATAGGCTATTCTCTTAGATAAGATGAGCTGAGAAATATGAGTACTGCCAGAAGGATGACAAGCAGTCTCTCTACAAGACAAAAAAATAACACATTTGCCATTGCAATGATTATAGTTGCTGTTGCTATATTTATTTTTATTCGCTAAGGACAATGTCTCTTCTTCAAGTCGCATTATTTGGAGAAAGACAGGGGGATGAAAATCTCTACTCAGAATAATAAAAAACAATCATTACAGGCTGTGGCAGGAACTCATATCCAACAAAGTTTGACTTATGCTGCTGAATCCATGTTTTCCCTTCAGCTTGTGGTTTGAGACTTACATTGCTAACCTCTACTTTGTCATCTTAGACATTATCTTAGATAGTGCCATGGAGCTTTCTGAGGAAGTACCATACCGCTTCAGCTTTTTGGGTGGAGGTACAGACTTTACTATCACTCTATAGACGCCAAGACTAGAGACAAATGTAAACACTATACAGGTCAGATGGGCAATAGTTGTTCAACTGCCTGGCTAGAAGTACAGGGCCCTGTTTTTTACTACAGAGTAGATGTGAAAGTTTTCAAGCTTGTAGATTTACTGCAATTAGGCACATGAGATTTATGATGGTGTTGGTTTCTGAAAGAGGCCCATGTGGTTCTCTTTCTTAAAACAGATATTTGGGAATAGTTCTTTTCTAAGATAATATAAAACTATCTCATATGTTGTACTATAAAGCTTAACAGACCCTGGCAGAAAGAATGTAAGAAGAAAATTAAAGATTTTATTTAATACCCTGGCATGGGCATTCACAGGAGTCTGTTCTATAAGCTGAGTTATATGAAGCACAAATGCTAGATCAATCCTTGTTGCTCACCCCTAACCTTTGGTAGCATTGATGCATATAATGACATTATCATTCTCTCTGGTGGTGGCCTTGAAAGTTGTTCTTCCTTCCAGGAAAGGCTGGATATCCTTTGTGTATGGATTTGATTTCTTCTCTTTTAGCCAAAGTATGGAACTGAGCATCCTCCATGTGCTCTGTGTATGTAGACATTATTGGAGATAAAAGTGGCTCTGCAGGTGGGACAAATACTCAGATCCCACCTGCCCAAGTCCAGGGAGTAGCTCCTATGAGTCCAGTCCTGTAGTTTGTATCACTCCATAATATACCAGAAGCTCTCCCACATCTGGAGATTTTCACGGGACAGCTCTGTGCAGGGCAGTGTATTAGGTAGCTAGGTCTTCAGAGGGCTCCTACCATGTAGGGGTCCTAGAGCTTAGGAAGCCCAGAATCACCCTTATCAGCTATTGAAACTTGAAATAATCCTCCAACAACCTCTTTCTATTTCAGAAATGTCATGTTGGAAGGCTCTGTGTGTCCTGTGGGAGGGTGGCTCACTATATCAGCTGCCTGTATCCAAATAGCCATACCACTATGCTGAACAAGGGACCAAGTTCACCTGAGTTCTTCCTAGTATCTGGAGCCTGTCTTTCTGTGCAGGGATGAACTAGGCTTATTTGTGGCTTTTTCTCTTTCCTTCCTTTCCTTTATCTGCTTATTTCTCCATAACATTTCCATTTGAAGCCCATTTTCACATATACATTTAAGTGCAATTCTACATTTAGGAACTTAGCTCATTATACCAAGATTCCCTATAGTATGTGATTATTTGTACTGCAAACAGTTTTCCCGAAATTGACTAGCTTCTTACACTATTCATAAAAAAATTTATAAGGGGCTTAACATTTTCATAAAGAAAGTTAAGATTTATATATTTTATATATTTTGGTTGGGTTACTTCTTTATCATTTTGAGAAAAATAATTGCATCTTTTAAAAGTGAACAAAAACTTTTATAAAATTTAATGGCGTGGATGAAAAATTGTGGAAGGCAGAATATGTTTTTATAAATGATAAATATGCTTTTTACCATAATCCTAAAATACCATCTGCCAAAGTATATTATTTTGAGTACCCAATAAGTATTTTTTGTATTTTGGTTTCTTTTCCTCAATGCCTTATAACATGCATTGCCCTCTGAGCCTGTTCTTTCAGAGGATCTTATCTCTTGTTAGTTTTCAAGGATTTCCACATTCATAGCAGCTGATTTTTTACTACAAGTTTTATAACTCTAAAACCATTAGGAGAACATCAATGCTTCCCTAAATTGTTTTCTTTTTTTTGGAGAAAATGTAATATGTTTGATAAATTAAAATAAAAAGATGGAAACATAACAGCATATTGGATTACTTCTTAATTTTTCTTTCTCAAATGTTTTATAGTGAAGGGGATTGATTTGTGGAGTACATTTTCAAACCAATTTCACCTTTGTTTCTAGAAAAACTACATTTTGTCCTAGAAAGATATTGACATTTCATCAGAGGAAATAGATTCAGAATTGCTGCCCAGTAAAATCTTTCTTAGCAATAGTTCTCTATCTTTCACCAAAGACAATGCAATTGACCTTGGGTCGGAGGATAAAAAGCTGCCATTATCAAGTGACAGAATAACTGGTTGTCTTTCCCAGCCAAGTTTTTGGCATCACAGAGATTTTTGAGTCAACCTTTACTTAGAGGAGGAACTAATCCAATAACCATAACAACTTAAATTGTACAATTACTTTATCTTTGTCAATTTAAATTGGTGGGTTTATCAGAAACAAAAAACAGAACTTCAAACCATTCAGACATCATAAACATGAATGAAATAGGACTTAAAAAGAATCTTGCTATCTGTAAAAATCACAAGTCAATTTCATATACTGCGAATTGTTTATCTTTGAGCCCTGTCTCATTTAAGAATAAGAGGCTGGAATTCATTTAAATTGTAATAGTTTCACAATAGCAACTCAGAAATAAACTTATTAGTTATCCCTTTCCAAATAATTCTTAGAAATAAGCTTACTAAAGTAGAAAACATCTAATATCTAAAAGCAATTGTTTAATTCTTTCAGAAACAGAATTTTTTGTTTTAAATATAATTGTTTCCATCATCACATTATATTAAACAGTAAGGATAATGCATGTGTCTTAAAAGTTCTTATCTCTTTTTTAGGAAAATATACAGACCTAAGATAATCTTATAGGAAAATTCACAATAACATAAAGATAAATAAGATGAAACTGTTAGGAGCAGAGGGCATGGGTATATTTTCCATTTATTCTTTGGAAGCTGTTGAGTTTAGCTCGATTTAAGCATGCTGTTTCCAACATTAAGATAGAAATGAGCCCTGGTTCTCATCTTTACTCAGTCATTGATCAGTTGTGTCACCATGAACAGGACACTTGTTTCTCTGAATTTTTGCATGAGAGAATTAAACTATATTTTTTCCCAAAGATCCTTCTAGTTGTAATTGTACAAGTACTTATATGTGTTATATGAAGTAATTTCCACTGAAAGTTCTAGGTTTATTTTATTTTAAAATATATGCCATTTGAATTATGTAAACAATTATCTGAAAAAAATATTGATATTTGATTTAACATCTTTACCATACATCCAGGACTACACTGATGCTTGAAACCGGCAATAAGAGGTGGCAGCATTTGAACCTCAACCTTGTATCTATTTTCTATCCAATGAGATGGCTTAGTATATTGTAGTGCGTAGAAAAACGGCCTCTAAAAAATGCCCGCAACCTAATCCCAGAATTCTGTGAATATATTAGTTTACAAGTCAAAAGAAACTTTGTGGATGTGATTAATTTAAGAATCTTGAGATGGCAAGATAGTGTGGCTTATCCAGGTGCGGCCAATATAATCAAAAAGGTCCTTACTAGTGAAAGAGGGAAACAGGAGTGTCAGAGAAGGATATGTGAGAATGGAAGCAGAGGTTATAATGATGCGATTTTTGGCCATGAAGATGGAAAAGACCCCAGACTAAGGAATACCAGCAACCTCTAGAAGCTTGAAAAGGCAAGAAAATAAATTATCACCTAAAACCTCCAGAAGGAACCTGGAGGGTTGATGACTTATGGCACATTAATTTTAGCGGTGTGAGATTGATTTGGGGTTTCTTACCTCAAGAACCCTGAGATAAAAAGCCACTATGTTTGTGGTAATTTATTAAGCAGTAATAAAAGACTGATAAGATATATTTTCATCTCTACCTCTTTTTCTTTTTTTTTTTGTAAACTAGAAGCAATAAAATAAAAGTTAATGAAACTTGGATCCAGTTTCACCTTGTGATTGCTAAGTATTATATAACATAGTATTTAATTACTTTAGGGTTCTAAATGAATACCAATGGGGTTGTTTGAAGAATTAGGGAAAAATGGAAATAGAAAAATACAAATCCATTATCACTTCTGGAAAATAATTAAAGTGAGCAGAGACTATTATTTTTCTATATGCTCCTAGCACCACATTTATCCACCAACCTGCATTGATGTTAACGCACTGTCTTCTCTCCTATTTCTATAGCTAATCTGCTATGGATCTTCAGATTATATATTGATTTAAGGTTGAAATGCCTAGTAAACACTGCATGAAAATATTTTCTAAGTAGACATATTCATCCACAATTTAAAAAATTGGCATATAAACCTAGGAGTCATGAACCTACAAGTAGTACTTAAAGCTATGGAACAGGATAATATTACTCAAGTAGCAAGTGTAGTAAGAAAGAGAAGAGATTTCTTGGGTATGTCAAGGTTGAGAACTTAGAATACAAAGAGGATCAGAAAAAGAGATTGAGAATGAGTAGCTGGTGAAGTAGGGGAAATACAAAGTGAACAAACTGTTTGAAAGATAATGCAGTTATCAACTTGTCAAATGTTGTTGATGGGTTTGATGAAAACTGAGATTTGATCATTTAATTTAACAATGTGGAAATTATTGGTTACCTTGGCAAAAAATGACATTGGGGACAAAACAAAACAAAAAGTGTTTTCTGGCATGCATTCAAGACAAAATGAAAAGCAAACAAGCCAAAAAAATATATAGACAACACTTAAATTGGAAGAAAATGTAGGACAAAGAAATTTTGTTTCCTTTTCATTTTGAAGATGGATAAAGTACAGTTTGTACTCTATGGGAATTATTCAATTGATGATCCAAGAAATAAAGGAAATATAATCATCCGGGGGGGGGGATGTCACTGAGTAGGTGAAGGAAGATGGGATCTACAGAACAACTGAAAGGATAGTTTAAAGCACAATTAATCTAATAAATACAGAAAGTAAGGAAGTTAACGAGCACATTTGCAGGTGGATGATGTGATTTTGTGGTATAAAAAGTGAAAAATATTTTTAGATTTATTTTTAGCTTCTCAATAAAATGGTAGAAAAGATAAGCTGAGACTAAAAGTAAAGAAGAGGTTTTGAAGAAGAGAGGAGGAAACTGAATGTCATCAAGAAAGGTAGTAGAAGACTGAATGGACTACAGAGATTGCATTGCTGCACAGCATCGTGTAAGGTTAGTGACAATATCTTCAAAAGTGTGCCATTGTGCACCGGTACATGTGAGAAGGAGGTGGAGAGAGTTGAATTTATCCAAGGGTGGGCTTTTGCCAAGCAAATAATAAAGAGGCATGGGAGCTGAAGATATATGCAAAGAGATGATTTTAATGATCGAACATGAAATCTATGAGATAAAAATCTACTATCTTCTAATATATATATACATATATATACGTACATATATATGTACATACATATATACACACGCATATATATATATGTATATATACGATTGTTTACACAAAACACTTATCTTGGGGACTATGACGTGAGTGACCCTGAAGTTTAAGCTTCATGTTACATTCACCTCTCTATTCTCCAGTAAGATAGGAACTATAAAAAATCAAGAACTTGAGCTGTTCCCTGCTACATCCCTCATATTTTTCATTTCTGCTGCTGCCCTACTCTTGTTTTATTCATATTGCCTACCACAAACTACTTTCTCTTTTCTAGAGTTCATATGGCCTGTAAATGAAGTCTGCACATTAGTTCTCCTAAAGAGAACTTTAAAGTTTCAATATACATCAAATAAGTATTTCAAAATTTGAAATTGAGAGAAAAAGACCAATAAATATTCTAAAAAGATAATGGTTGGTATTTTTGTTAAAAATAGAGGAACAAGTCTTCAAATTAAAGAGTATATTGTTATAAGCTGAATTTTAAATAAAACTTACTCAAGTCACAATTCTATCAAGAATAAAATATAGAAATCTATTGTTTTGACTACCAATTATGACTTTTTTCTGGAATATTTTAATTAATCCCACCAAGTCTCCACTCAATATTACTGGAGTATCCATAATTTTAATCTAGTATGATCTGCCAATTCTCCCATCTACAGACCTATGTTCATGTGTGAGATGTTGACACAACCTGGTCCCATCAAATATTTCACCAGAAATTTGGAAGTTTGATTAAGATTCTGGTCCATTCTCTTTGTTCTCTGAGAAATTAAGAAAAGGTAAACTTGGGAGCAGAATGGAGGCTTCATTTTATGCCATATGAACTCCAGAACAAAGAAAAGTAGTTTCTGGTAGGAAACATAAAGAAAGCAAGAGTAGGGCAGCAGCAGAAATGAGAAATATTAGCCATATTTGAAATGATGAAGTACTTGGTTCCAGCTATCCCAAAGACCTCTCCAAAATATATAGCCTATAATAAAGAATTCTCTCTGCATGTGATTGTTTATACTGAATAAACACTATAGCAATCTAAAGAATCAAGAAAAATAAAATGTTAAATGGCTTAAAAGTATATTTTAAAAACTTTTTATATGTGTTTCATAGTTCTTCATGTCTTTGTAATAAAATGTTATAAGAACTAATGTTATAAAAGTATTATATTCTCAGGCAAATGAAAAATAAAATAAACATTATAAACTCAAATAGTAAGGGCCTGTCATAGTGTGTTTTCTGTTGCTATAACAGAATACTACAAACCAGGTAATTTATAATTAACAGAAATTTATTTAACTCACAGTCCTGGAGGCTAGGAAGTTCAAGAGCATGGCATCGGTGTCTGGCAGGTTTCATCCCTTGGTGCATGAGCAAGCCAGAGAGAGGCCCCGGGGCCAGATTTTCTGTATAACATCTTACTCTTGTGCTAACTAATCAGCTCCCAAGACAAGGCCATTAATCCATCATGAGGGTTCTGTCCTCATGACCCAGTCACTGTTATTAGGCCCCATGTCCCAACACTGTTGTATTGGGGATAAAGTTTCCAACCCAAGAACTTTTGTTGAATACAAATCATAGCAGGGCCCTTCTAATTAAAACTTGAAACAAAGAGTAAAAATGCAAATAATTGATTTTTTTCAACTCCTTACATCAAATGATGCATTGAAATTAGGAGGAAAAATTGATAAAGCAAAAAGACTCTAAAAGATTTAAATATAATCCCCGTTTTAAAAAATTGCAGTAAGAAAATATTAATAGTTTTAGAAATTTTAACTAATATAATATATAAAGTGAAATTTATAAAAATAATTTCTATAAAATCTACAATTAATATAGGTATCTTTAAGCATATGAAAATTACTTAACAAAATAAATAATATTCTTTATTATATATTATTTTTTAATGTTTTATAATCATATGAATAAATATTAAAAAGCATGTTTTTAAAATGTTCAACCTATTCTAGATTTACAATGGTCAATTCTTGCTAAATAAAGAATGAAAGGATAAATTTTTAACATGAGATAAAACTGGGAACAGGCAATTTTTCTTGCATAAAATATTGTTTTATTCCCATCAAATAATATCTACTTACACCATATGGATCTTTTTCTTATTACTTGAATTATTCTTGTCTGATGGAGGGAGGAATAAATGAAAATTTCCTGCAGTTCCTTAGATGTGGTGCCAGTCCACAATATTACCTTCCATAAATCAAAATGGAATGAAAAGAGCTATATATTTTATTAATGTTTCTACTTCTTTAATATTATGGAAAAATAATCACAACTTCTTCACCTAAGGAAATGTTAGGAACAATTAGTGGCCTATTAGGGTGATCACCCATATTAACCACAAGAATTGCATTTTTCTATAAACTATTAGTAGTGGTTTTTATACATTATAATACTTAATGCTATCAACCATCAAGAGATTCATGCAAATATTATTCCTATTGTATAGTAAAGAACACTAAGTGCCTGTAGATATTAGGAATGTGGATACATAAAGACATGGTATATAACAGCAGTCCCCAACCTTTCTGTACCAGGCACTGGTTTAATGGAAGACAATTTTTCCACAGAATGGGGGATTTGGGGGGAGATGTTTTCAGGATGATTCAAGCACATTACATTTATTGTGCACTTTATTTTTATTATTATTACATTGTCACTTGCCATTCACTGATAGGGTTTTGATATGTCTACAAGCAATGGATTTATTATGGTCTCTGTGCAGTCAAACCTCTCTGCTAATGACAATCTGTATTTGCAGCTACTCCCCAGCACTAGCATCACCTCCTCAGCTCCACCTCAGATCATCAGGCACTAGATTCTCATAAGAAGCACGCAACCTAGATTCCTCACATGAGCACTTTACAGTAGGGTTCACACTCCTATGAGAATCTAATGCTGCCGCTGATCTGACAGGAGGTGGAGGTCAGGCGGTGACATAAATGATGGGGAGCATCTGTAAATACAGATGAGGCTTTGCTCACTTGCCCGCCACTGCCACTCACCTCCCGCAATGTGGCCTGGTTCCTAACGGGCCACAGACCAGTACCAGCCCTCAGCCTAGGGTTTGGGGACCACGGTTGTATAAGACAACAAGGAATAAATGATCTATATGGAACAAGACAGTGTAAGCCCCATTTAA
Source organism: Cheirogaleus major (assembly GCA_963574435.1). Classification (NCBI taxonomy): domain Eukaryota; kingdom Metazoa; phylum Chordata; class Mammalia; order Primates; family Cheirogaleidae; genus Cheirogaleus; species Cheirogaleus major. The sequence continues at coordinate 10,837 of CAUYPO010029974.1, read as the reverse complement.
TATAATTTAAAATTCAGTGATGACAAATACTATTCAAGTGTGTATCACCTATGGCACAGTAAATAAAAATTTGGCCAAAAATCTACTTTAAAAGTTCTCAGAGCAAAGTCTACCCCTATTTCACCATGAGATAAAATGCTACATTGCAGTCACCCCAAGTTGAAGCCACTCCTGTTCTGTCAAGGAATATCTAAAAAGGAACATTTCTATGTAGGCCTTTAAAAAGGGCTCATATATTGATAATAGCCTTCCTGATTCTGCTCTTGTCTCTCCACTGTCTATATCAATGCATTAGCTAAAATAATCATTTAAAATATGGGTCAGATCATCTCACAACTCTCTCCAAAGACCTACCTACAGACTTGGTATTATCTAGCCACAACAATCCCCCTCACTTTCTCACTCTGCTCTAATTAAAGCGGCTCTCTGCTGTATTATGGTAGTTGCACATTCTTCTGCCTTGGGATAATTTGCCTTGGCCATTCTCAATATGGAGAGCATCTTCCGGTGGGTACCTTCTTTGTTAACTGGGCACATTGTTCAATTCTCTGCTCCAGTCTTGTATTTTCCATGATGTCTGTCTCAATTGTCCTATTTAACTCTATACATTGCCCCACCTCCACACCAGCATATCTCTCTTACATTATTCTAACTTTTAATTTTCACTTGTTCACATGTTACATAATATAATTGTTTATTATGAGTATTTTTTAATGTCTCCTCTATCTAGACTATCACTTCCCCAAAAGCAAGAGCCTTTATCCATTTTATTTACTGAAGTATCTCCAGCAGCTACAACATTGCCTGGCATGTACAAAATACTCAAGATTTATTGCATTCGTGAATACTCTTGGTCATGTTGTTTCCTAATGCTCTGTAGTAACTATTGGCCTCCCTGAAGCTCCCCATTAGGAGTCTAACACTCTCATATTTCTATCAAGAGCCTATATCCCAGGAATACCCCATGGTTTAGACTCTCCTTCTAGAATTCTCACATTCTAAAATAACCATTTCTTTCTGCATTCTATTTTACCAAAGCTGTCATATAAAAAGACTGTATCACTTTCACTAAAACTGTCATATACGAAGACTAAATAATTGTGGTTAGGGGCAGAGGTCCTGAAGTTGTTTTGGTTTAATTTTCTTATGCATCAGATTTTTAGTGCCTATAGGTATATTTTGAATTCAATAAGAGCTTCAAAAATGTTAGTTATTCTTAGCTATTATTACCTAAGTACACCAATATATAAGTTGAAGGGGCTTTGGAAAAATTAAGTGAGATAATATTTACCAAACAGTAATTTCAAATCAAGTGTTTAACATAATTTTTACTGTATTTCTCTTTGTTATTGATATTTTTTGAGCAAACTCAATATGATATGATTCAAAAGCTCTATCCAGCAAGCACATATTCTTCATACCATCACTAATTTTTTGATTTTCTTTTCTTTCTAGGTTTTTTTTACCTAAATGATGCCATCAATTCACATGGATTAAAATACTGCCTTAGCATAATAGCAATGACTCCCAACAATATAGATCTGGGACAGAACATTCTTCTAAAAACATGCCCACACATCCGACCTTGCACTTCCATTTCCACATATATTTCTCAAGGTTCTCTCAAAATTAACTTTCTCCCAAAGTTTCTTATTTCCTCACTCCAATTTTTCCTTCATCCAAACCTACTATCACTCCTCCAATATAATCTTTCCTATCTCAGTAAAGAACAGTACAGTTTGTTTAGTTACTAAAGCTTGAAACCTAGGAATCATTTATAATTTTTCATTCCCTCATAACCATCCCCACATCTTATCATTCAGTAAATCTTATCAGTTTCATCTCCTAAGTGCAGCAGCACAGTGTTTCCTCTTCTCTCATTTTTATTGGCAATGCCTAGTCTTAGTTGCAATCATCTCTTACCTCTATTAGTTTAACACTCTCCCAACTGAGTTAACTAGTTAACTCTTTTCCAATCTTTTACTCTCTAGTTTACATACTAGTAATTCTCCTAAATTTGCATGTCTGATCACAGCACTCTGTTTCTTAAAGCATTTCAATGGTTTCCCACTGCTCCTAGAATAAACATGCTACTCTTTCCCTTGGCTCTGTCTACCCAATTTCTCTCTTATCTCTTTCCATATTATTCTGCTCTAGCCACATAACATGATTTTCAATTCTCCACACATGCAGAGTTATTTCCTTCCTCGGGATCTTTGCACATGGTGTTTTCTCTGCCTGTATGTTCCATTCGCCAAATCCTCACAGCACCAGCACCTCACTCCTTAGGTACTGCGTGAACGGTATCTCCTCAGCAAGAGACCTTTTCTTATCAGCCTATACAGAGTAGGCCTTTCCTCTCCCACCCCATTATTCTTCATCTCACCCCTTTATGCATTTCCTTTAAAGTATTAACACAATAAGTAAAATGCATTATTAGTCTATTTACTCAAGAGAATAGCAGCTGTGAGACACCTTTCTAATAGAATATAATCTTATGAGAGGAAGAAACAAGATTCCATTGCCCTGGCACAGGACTTAGCACAATACTTACTGCACAGTAGGCACTAAATTCATGTTAATTAAAAATACTAATACATTCTACTTTAAAATCTTATTAAGGTGTTTTCTCATGTTTTTATAAAACACATTATTCAAAGCATAAAGTTGATTTAAGAAATAAAGTAAAAAAGCCTATTTAACTAAGAATATATATATTTATATATTATTTAGTCTATGAATTATTTTATTTCATGCATATGGCTATGAGTAAAAGGGAATAAAATACAATTAGTGAAATGATACACACTGTAAATTTAAAGTCTTCATTTAATCAAAATCACAAAATTAAAATATAAATATATTTATCTGATGTCATACACTTCAGTGGCTTCACTGGAATGAAAATAGTGCTTGAAGCAGAATAACAGACTGTCTTGCATCTGTGAATTTTCAAATTTTGACCAATATCTGTCTGGCTTGAGGCTGTTGGACATCTGGTAAGTTTCACTCCTATATTTTGGCATATATTCCTTTGCTATGTTTGGGGGGAAAATAAATGTTTGCAATGTGTGACTGGAATATTTGTGAGAAATTCATCCTTGAATATTTTAACTCTTTTAATAATCTACTAATTCTCATTTTTTCTGTTAAATTCATAAAAGGTGAGTTTAAAACCATATTATAAGCAATACCAAAATATTGGCAAATGATTTTGTAAACATAATTTAGAAATTAAAAATAATTAGCAAACTATATGATCTGAGTTAGTATTTTTCTGTACCTTTAATGTTTTATTATTATACAATATTTGTTTTTAATTACTGCAGGATGGAGAAAGTAAAAGAAGGGAGATTTTAGACTTAACTCTAATTTCATGAAGTAATTCTTATTTTTTTTCTCTCTAGTTTTTCTTTTGATTTTAGCTTTAGTATAAAGACTGCTTTGCCATATACAGCACTAAGCACAGTCTCTTCTCTCAAGAAATGCACAATCTTGGAGATGTAACTAGGCAGACAATTCAGTAGGTGGTAAATGCAAGGGATGCAGTTATCTCTTAGTTCTGATAGTGCTGTAAGGTCCAAAATGATACAGAACCAAAGTCTTGAAAATATCCATGAATCATGCTCTCCCATGCCACGAGCATGCCAGCTAACACATGCAAAATTGCCTTAGTGATTGTCTAATTCAATTAGTAACAATAATTCTTTTTCACTTCCAAAATAACTGGTTTAAATGATTTGGTTCTCTAATTTTTGCTCTCCTAAGCACCATGGTTACAAATGCAAAAGTAGGTTAAATTGCCCTGTGTTCTCCCTTTTCCTACCACTCCATGAAACATTTACATCCTAATTTCCTTGCTCCAGCTGATCTTACCACCAATATCTAGGCTAACTGAAGGTGTAAACTGGCTTTGAGAACTTACCATCATTTCAGAAATTCACTCTTTATGCATTAAGAATAATCCTCCTTTATCAAAGCTCAAGACCTAGGCTAGTAATTTTATCTTTTATATAAACCTGACCTTTGACGCAATTTTTTTTATGCCTGGTTATAGAGACTAAAATAATTCCTTTAAACTGCAACTTCTGTTATCCTGGAGACATACAATTCCAACTCTAGCACAATCTTAATTGCTATGGCCTAACTGGATTCATTGTAAGACTTGTAATCCTTCTGACCCATGTCCTACTTCTAAGCTTATTTGGTACATGTGAGTGCTGTTGTGCCGTATGCTCACACAACACGCGTGCTTCTCAACTGAAGCTCCCTCTTCCAAAAAATCTTAGGTTCTTTTCACACTTACAAGGCCCTTAGTCACATTGTATAGGTTGTTAGACCAGCCTCTGGGAAGCCCTATTGTCATATTCTACCCAGTTACTCCAGAAGTATGGGGCACTTTCTGAATAAATCAGACCAGTTATAAGATCTTTATTTTCTTTATCAGAAGTTTCACAATGTATTGCCCTATACCTCCCTCCAAAGAAAAGAACTGTGAACTTTCTTTTCACAGTATGGTCAAGTTCTGCAAGGACAAGGTACAGCCACACCAAATAAAGAGTTGTGGAACTATGTGGATTGTCTCTGGCCTAGATTTTCAAAAATGGGTTGGACAACATGAACACAGAAGCCTAGCTTATAAAAATCTGGATTTTGATGGAAATATAGCCCACTTGTTACATAGGAAATGTTGCTATGTTGCTATGTTGCTATGGACCAGGCAAAATCTAAAACTCTTTTAAAATTAGAGTGCCTGGGAATACAAGACCAGAGCCTTTGTTCACAACCCCTTTGGATTCGTTCCCAAATATCTAAATGCAAATATCATTATTAGTCTATTTTTTATCAACTTATACATTTATCTATCTAAATATGTAGTACCATCTTGGTTACCATGGCGATTAATCTTTGTTTCTGGGTATCACAGAGAACATGAAAGAACTCAGCATTTTGAAAAGAAACATTTATGAGCTCAGCACTGCCAACATCAGCACTTAACACCAACCACAGATGCTAAAGTGATAGATGTACAGTGATAGCTGCCACTTTTGTATTGTCCCAAGGCAAATGCATCTTTACTCTTTGTGATTTCCCTTAAAAGAAAAAAAAACCTTTTCTTACCTTTTAGTACCTCTATCCTGGACCAAATTCACTTGCTACACTGCATGATCAATGTCCTCTCTATCCTTTTCTACACTTACGGGTGATTATTCTGAGGAAGCCATCATTACCACAAACTTCACTGGAGCAGTTCAAAAGGTTCTCAGGTCTTCTGGGATGCCCTGGAAAATCACCAAACTTATAATCCACACTCACAATTCAGATGTACAGTTTATCCAAAGATTCCACCCAAATCAAAATTTCTGTATCTGTATTCCACTTATTTTATCTCCTTTCTTGTTCTATGTGTCTGTGTGTACGTATACTGGTGACCAAGGAGTCACATACTAAAATGGGATCGCATCTGGATAATAGTAACACATTGGATACTTTCAATTTTTAACTTATAATTTTTGAATTTTTAAAAATTTTCTATGGGTAATATGCACTACCAATTTCATATAAATTCAAATATAATCATTGCTAGAATAATTTCAAATCAATTGTTGTGGTTGATATTGTGCATCAACTTGGCAAGGCCACAAGCACCTAGATATTTGGTAAATGCCAGTCTAGATGTCGCTGTGAAGGTAACTTTTTAGATATTATTGACATTTAAATCAATAGACTTTGAGTAAGGCAGATTACCTTCCATGATGTGGGTGGGCCTCATCCAATGAGTTGAAGAGTTTAAGAGAAAAAGACTCAGATTCCCCCTAGGAAGAGGGGTTCTACCAGCTCTCACTATTTGAAATTATTCTCCTAACATTTTTCAGAATGACCAAAAAAGTGAGGGGGTAGAAAAACACTCATATGTAATCATATGCCACTTATTTTAACCAACAGGAGCCAGTTAGAATATAAAGAATAAAAGATTGAAACAATTAACCTTAGGCCATTTCCAAAAAAAAAAAAAAGATTTTCTGGTTGAAGATCTCAAATGCTTATTTAGATTTGGAAAAACAGCAAGGTTTCGTGGGAGAGATGGAGGGAAATCCATTTGAAGCTTTTCTCTAACCCCTCTACTAACAGCTTTCTTTTCACAGTATGGTCAAGTTCTGCAAGGACAAGGTACAGCCACACCAAATAAAGAGTTGTGGAACTATGTGGATTGTCTCTGGCCTGGATTTTCAAAAATGGGTTGGACAACATGAACACAGAAGCCTAGCTTATAAAAATCTGGATTTTGATGGAAATATAGCCCACTTGTTACATAGGAAATGTTGCTATGTGAGGCTTTTTTGCTTTTTACACAGAACTTTTGTTTGATGTGACTAATATAAAATAATTGTATCCTCATGATTTAAAAAAGCCTATCTGAAGCAAGAGATGTTCTTCAGATGAATTGAAAGTCATTTTTCTATTATCCACTAACTAGAACTAACTTTATGGGGCAAAAATATACCATCTCTGTTCACAATGAAGTGGCTCTCTCTAAATATGGGATCTTAAAGACTGTCATAGACATGCTAAGCATTTGGAGTAATAGATAAGACAATACAAATTACATGTAGGGTTCAGAGATTTTAACAAAGACAGAGGAAAGCAACATAGACTAAAGAATAAAATAAAATTGGCTAGATCTACTTCCTTTATGGTTTAAAAGTAGAATGTATAAAGATGTAAAAATATTTAGAATAAATTTTAATTGCTATGGAGATTTAAGATACTTGTGGTATCTATTATAGGAGAGTAAAAAAATACATTAAAAAAGAAGTTCTCAGAGTCTCTTCAAACAGATGCTGCATTTCGCAAGTATCTTGGGATATCTTCCACCAGCCATTTCCATGGACAGTGAGGAAGAGAGTGGTTCTCACCAGCTGGACGTGAGACTGAAGTTAACCTCACATGTGTCTACTCATCTGGCTATATCTGCTTTCAGAGAATGGACTCTTTCCTCTGCCTCCCAAATCTTGAGCAAGGGCCTGCCTTGGGAAACTTTAACCCAGATCTGTACAAGGACTGGATTTTGGGACCCTTCTTCTTGGATTCTTCTCCATGATGCACAAGACGTTTAGGAGGATCCAATGGTGATGCTGGGATGACAAGAGAAAACTCGCCATGGCTTATAACTTTGCTAATTATTTACTCACACACAAATTTTACCCACCTTCAGTAGAAACATGCTGCAATCAGTGAACATAGTATAAATACCACTCATACAACTAAAGATTGATTCACACAAAAATTAGGGATACAATCCCAGTATCACATTTTACCCATTTTAGAGAAATGCTTACTTTTTATCTCAGTCACAAACCTTTTCCAAACTCTGCCATGAAATTATCAAATGATATTTAATAGTAACCATAAATAGGTTTAAACAGTATTAATATAACTATTTTAGATGATAGAGAATGGGAATCAGGAAGAAAGTACTTATAAAGGCAAAGAAAATATATAAAGCTACTTAACTCTTCAGTTAACTCATTCCCTCATACCTTTTGCAACAAACAGGCCAAATGGTCAAATTTTGACATTTGTAACTTGCTTCTTCTGTTAACTATTCCATGTAATTTTAACCTTTACCCACAATTCACCTGACGAGTAAATCATTGTGAACCAGACTTCAATTATTAGAGAGCCTAAAGTATTAGTAATCACGCCTGGATTGGGTTAGTGACATTTTCAACTAGACATGAAAGTACTGTTTGTGCCCCAAGAATCCCCTTAGTCCAAGCATATTCAGACTTATTCTCAGTGTTTGATAGTAAACTAATTCCCTCCACTCACTAATAGTCAAAATAAGATATCACAGTTAATGAAATGATCTCCTTTATTTCCTTTTTGGTTCAGTGGTATGAGAAGCCCAAGCTGTCCATATGGCAGTCTTGGTTTCCAGTTCTGTGGACACTTTTTGTTGTATTTGATAACAACTCTTCTCCTTTGGGAACTAAGACCTCATAACCATCAAATCCTATGTCACATAGAAGAAGTGATTATGAGGAAAACCTGCATGCCTTGGCTAACAAGTAGCAATCGGGATGGGAAATAATTCAAGACAAAGAAAGAGGAATGGTGTCCCAAAATTGTCATTAGATAAGGTATCAGTTAATTCTACAAAAATACATTCAAACTTTGAAATAAGAGCTATCAAATATGACTGTGGATGTTACATAAAACTTAATAAAAAACAATTTGAGTGAAAAAAATCAATAGAAGAGCTAGGCAAAGGAATTCATCTGACAAGTATTTAGACAAGTGGCATGGAACTGTGAGAATGTCATTAGGCAGATTCATGCACATCCAGGTAAGGGGATTCACATGTCTCCACTGTTTTCTCACCCTCACATCGCTTTCAATGATGTATCCTTAAATGCCTACACATCCTACCTGAATTAGCCCAGCCTAAGTCGCCAATTTTACTTCATGTTATCCCTCCTGTGCTTAACTATGGTATGAACACAATTGCATGATAAATATGTCTTGAGCACTCAGTCACATTTCCAGTTTAAGGTAGTAAACTTTTTAAAACATTTGAGAAATTTGATCAACTTCTTAGACTGTATTATTCTTTATATGATAATGATAATGTTGTAATTTACATAATTATATTTAGTCTCTTTGACACTTTCTCTGAACACCTTTTTTTAAATTTTTTAGTTTTTTTCTCTCAACATGATTTTTTTAAAATTATTTTTATTTCATCATATTATGGGGGTGCAAATATAGTTAAGGTTACATATATTTCCCTTGCCATCCCTCCCTGCCCCAGTCGGAGCTTCAAGCGTGTCCATCCTCCAGGTGGTGTGCATTGCACTCATTATGTAAGCATACACTCATGCCCTGCTCCCCCCTCCCACCAGCCCGACACCCGCTAAATGTTTCTTTTTTTTTTTTTTTTGACATTTTGGTTATATTTTATACCTTTGCCTCTCCCTAAGAAGGGTTAGAGGTATGCCCTTCCCCTCCACAATGCTCACCACATCTCTAAGATGTGGGTGTACCGCCCCCCCCCCACGAATCCCTGGTGAACACTACCACCATTTGAGCACCATAGTTTTAATCAATCAGTACCAATTTGATGGCGAGTACATGTGGAGCCCATTTTCCTGAACTTGTGTTGCCTCACTTTGGATAATGGGCTTAAGCTGAATTCAGGATAGTATAGGTGGTGCTAGCTTGCTGTCGTTTCTTAGAATTGAGTAATATTCCATTGCGAACATAAACCAAATTTTGATTATCCACTTGTGAATTGATGGGCACTTGAGTTGTTTCCATGACTGTGCAATAGTGAATTGTGCTGCCATAAACATTCGGGTGCAGATGTCTTTATAATAGAATGTCTTATTCTCTTTTGGGTAGATGCCCAACAGTGCTATTGCTCAGGAGGCAGCTATCCAGATATGAACACCTTTTTGAAAATTGTTCCCTCATGTATGTTGTCTTGTCTTATAGAATACCATTTGTAGTGGTTTGAATGGTGGTTCCCAAAAATATATTTCCACATCTTAATCCTCAGAACCTGTGAATGTGGATTAATTTGGGGGGAAAAGTCTTTTTAAATATGGTTAAGAATCTGGAGATGAGATAATCATAACTTATCTAGGTGATCCCTAAACCTAAGGAAAAGTATCCTTATTAGAGAAACACAGGAGAGACACAGAGAAAGAAATAAGGTCATGTGAAGATGGAAAAAAACTGGAGTTATGAACCTACAATTCGGGGAACACCTGGAGCCACTAGAAGCTGCATGATTCTCCGAGAGCCTTTGCATAGAGCTAAGCCTTGGCAACACCTTGATTTCAGACTTCTGGCCTACAGAAAGGTAAAATAATAAATGTCTGTTGTAGAAGTCACAAAAGTTTGTGTCAGTTTGTTATGACAGCCCAAGGAAAGTAATATATCATTTCTTTCTCCTCAATGTAAAAAATTTCCTACTATTTATTAATTTATTTATTTTCTGACTACCCTATCTCATTTTCCGTGAATGAGGAAAAACATGTCTATTGTCTGCATAGCATAATAACTTAAAATATAGATTCAATATGCATTTGTTTTTTAATTAAACATATTTATAATTATAAACGTTTTGCAAATTTGTAATAAGGACCCAGATTAGTGAGTGAACCCTGATCACACTTCCCAGAAAAGTTACCAATTTTCAGAATTCGAACACCACAGACTCATTTAAAATGTTCCCATTTTACAGAAGCAGAAACTGAATCTATGTTCTTCTGGCTCTATCTCTGTGCTTTCAGAGACCTTTGTCTAATTTTAGGGCACGAGCAGGAGAAAATAAATCCCTACTGCCATAAGCCTGTGGCAACTTCATCAGAGGAAGTGGACAAGAGAAGGGCATGTATATTTTTAATTAGTTGTTGTAAAATAGCTCTACTGGGAGGATGTTAGACTGAAATTCATAGTTCCTTGCTTTGTTTTCAGATTTCACAGAGACTCTTCCTCAATCCTACCAGCTGGGCCTCCCTAACCTCACTCTATATCTCCACATCTCATTGTCTCTAGTCATCACTATGGCCCAGACCAAAGCTCTAAAAGTTTGATATTAATCTTAATAACTTGATAATGGTATTTTTTCATTTCAGAGTATTATGGGAGTACAAATGGTTTGGTTACATGAATTACTTTTGTACAGCTTGAGTCAAAGTTATAAGTGTGCCCATTGCCGAGATAGTATACATTGTACCTGTTAAATATGATTTCACCCATCCCCTCCTCCCTGCATCCTGGCCACTTGATTACCATGGAATGTTATTTCCATAGGTGCACATGAGTG
>CAUYPO010029968.1:0-22278 GCA_963574435.1 Cheirogaleus major | reverse complement strand
TTCTTTCTTTCTTTCTTTCTTTCTTTCTTTCTTTCTTTCTTTCTTTCTTTTTGTGGAGTTGGGGTCTTGCTCTTGCTCAGGCTGGTCTCAAACTCCTGACCTCAAGGGATCCTCCCTCCTCAGCCTCCAGAGTGCTAGGATTACAGGCATAAGCCACCATGCCTGGCCCCACTCTTTCCTTCTTTACATAGTCTCTTTGCTTCTGCAATAACACACTCTGCTGGTCATATTTGTACTCCTTTGATTCTTCCTTCTCAGGCCCAAAGCAGAGCCTGAGATGAAGATTTGTGTCCTAGTAGTTGATGTAAGAGGTGATTCAAGAGGACAGGTGTTAGGGACTTGGGAGAGCGAGATAGGCAAGAGGATAAAGCAACAGAAGTGTGTTATGAAGGGTGAGAGAAATAAAGAGATTAATTCTGTGCCCTTCAGAGAAGTGTGTAGAATGCTCCCCCATAATGCCCCAAGAAACTTTCCTGTTTCATCCTTCTTTACCTGTCAGTTAAATTTTGTGGTCTCCAGGACCTAGATCTAGGCCCTTTTTAAAAAAATCACTTTAATGTCCCTTTCGAGGGATCTCAGACATTCTTATGTTTTATTAATAAATGGCATCGAGATGTTTACAACCCCTAAACTTTTATCCACCACATAGATTGCTATTCAAAGTACAATTTAGCTTTCTACATGACATCTCCACTTCAAGATTTGTCAGGCATCTTATATTTAGGATCCCCAAACTAATCTATTGGCCTTTCCCTAATCCTGCCTTAAGTCTGATTCTTTTTAAATTTTTCACATCTTAATAAATGGCACTTCCATTGACTTGGTTCTACAAATGGAAACCTGGGAATTACTTTGGCGATCACCTCTTCTTACCTACATCGGATCCATCACCAAGTTCCATCAATTCTACATGTAAATTACATTTCAAATTTGCCCACCTTTTTCATCTTATTCCTCATCTAGGCTATTGCAAGGGTCTGTTTCCATTTCTGTTCTCTTCCAAACCTCTCTGCATATAGTACCCAGGATAATCTTTCTAAAATATAAGTTAAATTGTGTTACTCTCCCGATTAAAGGATTTAATTGTTTTCATATATTCTTGAAGTGAGTAACAATTTGTACTGGTTTTCTTGGGGCCTTTCCTGGTTTATACCTATTGTCTTAGCTTAATTATTAGCAGTGTCCACTTTCATTCTCTGAAGTGTTCCATCATGGAATCCAAAATGCCCCATTATGGACAATAAATTTCATGGTCACCCTAACCTCAAAATAAAATACAAAATTCTTGTAAGAACTACTCCACACTCATCTCATGTTATTACACACCAGGCAACTTGAAAGTACCAGCCATTTTCTACTTCAGGGCCTTTGCACCTACTGTTCCCCTGAGTACAATGCAGCCCCTCTGACCCCTGCACCTGGCCAACTCCTGCTCTTTCATCAAGAATTCTCTGGAGGTCACCTTCTAAAACAGGCATTCCTCAGTTCCATGATATAAATCATTTCCACAAGGACATATTTTGGTATCTTCTCCTTTTCATTGTTAATGCAATTATAAATGTATTTGTACATTCATTTGCTGATGCATATCTTCCCCACTCTATAGTAAGCCCTGTGAGGATAAAAAAGCCATATCCTTCATTTTGTAATATATTAATATATTACTCCTAGCACAGTGCTAGACCACATTGTGGGTGTTCTCTAGTATTGTTAAAAGAATGGAGATCAGCGAAGAAATACCAGTCAAGGCCTTTTAATACACTCATTTTCTAAATCTGTGTAAATACAAAACCTCTTATCACTCTGACCTACTAGAGTGCAATGAAGATGTTGATAGAAAATGCCAACATAGGAGACATACATAAAATTTTGTAGAACTTTGTGAAAATAAACAAAGCCATCCATACTCTATGGAAAAAGACACAAATTCCACAGAGGCAATATTTTAAAATCCCTTGGTGAGGGAGGGAGCTTTATTAGCTCTTTAAAAACAATAAATTAAATAAATGGTTAAAATGATGAAAAATTTAGCTTAGAACAAAAAAGCATTCATGTGAGAATATATATGAAATTATTCTCTGAATAAGGATCATACATTGATAAAATTTTAGAGCCAGAGGCCCCTGGCCATGAGCTAGTTCAGTTCTATAATGTTGTGGAGAAGGAGGCTGAGGACTGCGGCCCAAGCTGAGGTCCAGAGTCATGAATGGCCCTGGTGTTCCTGCATAATCAGACAAGTCTATGGCAAAAATACTTGTTATTTAGTGACTAGTACAAAATTCATTGAACATGTACTGTTCTAGAAACAAAAATAAACTCACTAGGTCTATAAGAAGTTAGCCTTTAGATAAAATAATCTTCTACCCTAAGAACTATCTTCTATGCCCCATCAGTCTCATCTCAGAAAGAGACTAAGATGCTGTGGTTAAAAAAAAATACACATTCAGAGTTGTAGAATCCAGCTGCAAAGGTTAATTATTAAATTATATTTGAAGGCATTCTTTTTCAATGAAATGAATTATCAACTAAGTGTTGTCATATAGTTAACATTATTTTCTTTAATAAAAATGTATTCTTTGTTAGGTTCCTTCCATGTGACACATTTTATTGCTCACTTAATGAAGTATCTTTATGTAAGTGATTCTGACAGTGAACTCACAAACTGCTTACTAAATTTTAAATTTACTAAATACTGATGTATTTCACAAAGGAGTACTGGCTTTTAAAAGTTTGGTTTTAGCATCGTATACCAGATACTTTCTTTACCACGTGAAAATCACATAGCCTTTTACAGAAAGCTCATACCATTTGTTATTCAAACCATAAAAGTCATCCTTCTATTTCCCTACCCCAAATTTAAAAAGTCATATCATAAGAAGCATGCCTCCTATAGAGGATCCCATCATTGTTGCACGGCAGCATGAAAGGTGGATCAACAACAGTGCAGGTAGCACTGCTCTATGCTAAGACAGAGAACCCATTGCAACTCCTGAGAATGGGAGGCTGAATGTTTTTTATACAGACATTCTGTGCCCTCAGGAATTTCTCCACCAATCTTCTGACCAACTCCAGATTTAGTGACTCACAGATCTTACACACAGAGTATTATTTGTCTTATTCGAGGATGTGAATATGGAGTTTTTTAGTTAATGCTGCACCCCGGTTTTAATAAATATTAAAATTATTTTACATGTTAAAATATAAATATCAAAGAATGCAAGCATTTTTAGCCCATATTAAAAAGAACATAATTTCTATACAACAAAAAATACTTGTCAAAGAGCCTCAGTAATAAAACAAAGGACTGAAATGGAGAAATCTATATGGAATAAATCATTTACTCATCAACACTCTCCAATCTAGGACATTTTCCAGACTGAAAAACTTACCATGCAGAATACTCTCCACCCCAGAAATATAAGCCAGTATTTAGCAGTTACGTGAACAATGACTTTAAAGGCTAGTAAGAGGTCCATGTGAGATTTTCATTGCATTCACTGCATTTTATTTCAGATATGTCAGGTCTAACTAGAAAGTTGTAGTTACCCCTACAGAAGTTCAGGGCTGGACTTCTTTTCTTGAACAAAAGTATTTTGGCTTCCCTTTTTTTTTGGTGGGGGAGGAGGGAGTGACTAATGATACCCTGGAAATGATTAACTTAAAAAGAAACAGCTAAGAGAATTTGATCTTCCTTTGATGAAGTGTGAACACTAGATTCTTTTCCCCAAAGTGGAACTGGACTAAGCCAGCTCTCAGGGAAGGGAGAGAGCGTGAGTGGAGGAGCGAGAGGAATGCATTTGTTACTGCTCCTTTATCTCAGTGGAGCTATTTCAAGTGATCACTGGTGGAAACTGCTGATAGTCAATCTCATATTTTCACTCTGCGTTTGACATCAATGTTGTCAATACGACATAATCGTCTCTGTCAAAAGCATCATTCATTTCCAAACTGCAGAGTTATTTACAGTCGTGTCTTCACTCAATGTAACACTACCACTCAACACTCAGCTGTCCCTTCTCTGTTTTAACTAAACATCCGGGCAGACTTTTAAGGAAGCTCTATTTTAGTTTAGGCTAACAACCTGAAAATGAACCCAAAGAGAAAAACTTCTTCTCTTGTCCAAATACCATTTGGACAAATGGATAAAGTTTTTCACAAAAACTGGCACTTCAAAATGAGTTCTGTTTGGTAAGAGACGTGGTGCTGAAAAGTGACATTTATAATGACAGCAATATGGAACCCCTATAAAGGAGATGGGGTTGTATTGTGCTCTAATTATAACCATTTTAAATTTGTGTTTGTGTGTGTTTTTAATCTGGAAATCAATTATAATAATATAGCTTCCAGTTAAGCATCTACTGTAAATCTCTGTTTACAGAAACATGGCTGATACAGGTCTTTGTTTAGAGTTAAATAGAAAATACTGTGAGGAAAACTTAGTCTTAATGCTTCTGAGTACTCAAATGCATAAATACTTAATTCATGGTTTCCATGCATCCAGCTAGAAGCTGTACAGCATATAAAAGAATGATGCCTTATACTTTCTGTCTCTGCCAAAGTAGGTTGCATTAACCACAGTTCTTCTTATTTCTTCTCAACCTCTTGCCCTTCCCACCTATTTTCCATAGATTTTTTCCCCTGTATTTTTATTTCTATTTTCACACGTGCATTGTCCCTACTGCAGTCCATTTTGCTCAATCCCTATCTTCATGATCTCCATACACCCCTACCCTACTATTTTCTCACCCATATGCATGAGAAAGACTTTGGGTCCCATTTTTTAATTATACGCACACAGTTAAGAAAACCAGAAACAATATCTCTGACTATAGAGCAATTTATACATGATGATAGTTGTGAGATTTCTTAATGAACACACCTTTTACCATAGTTTTCACTATCTTCATGCATGTGTCTGTAATTATATGTGTTATGCTGGTTTACCCTCCTCCTCCTTATGTTCTTGATTAAAAATTTTTTTAAAAAGTCCAATTTATAAGCATTAGTTATTGAATTGTCACCTCCTCACTCTACTTATTGACAACAATTTGGAGATAGCAAACATCATGTCTGATTTATTAGTCCATCCATTTACCAAGGCCTGGGGCCACTTCTAAGTGATTAATGATGTGTGAGGTTGTTGCAATATTAAAAAGATCAACCTGCACCTTAACTCTAAGCATAACAAACTCTTTAGAGGCTTTCAATAGTTTTGCTTATTTGCTTATTTCTAGATGTCAACAATGAAATAAGGAAATCTCTGTTACTCCTTAACTTGGAAAAACAGGCTTAAAATAATTGATTTAAAATTCATTACCTATAGTTATTGGGGAAATCTTTATGTCTTCTGAGATTTGATAGCCAGTGATGAGCAGATGGGGGGACACACAAACACACACATATAATTCCAAATAATAAAATAAAATAATCCCCTTGGGGGACATTTTACTTCTAGGTATTATAATTCTATGGTATATTTCAGAATCTTACCTTTATCTTTTCATTTGAATAGTAATTTATAGTCTACAATGTACTTTTAAATGTTTTATATCTCACTTATTGTTTGCAACATAGCAAGGGCAAGTAGTGTTAGAAATGGAATGACTGGGGAGTAGTAAATGTTTTTCCAACGTCATCTCCTGATCTGGGCCTTGAACCCCGGTCTGATTCCTAGCTCGTGGTTCTTCCTCTTCTACCACATTTACCTAAATATTAGATCAGACATGTGCTATCTAAAGTGAAAATTAAGCTTTAATCCTTTAAACAGAGAAGAATTTAATATATTCTATCATACTGCATTTGCTCTGGTGTGAAGAGAGAAAGGAACATTCTGATTAATTTTACTTTCTGGTTTTCAATTTCTAAGAATTCAAACCTAGAAAAAATACATTCAACATCATGAGAAAATTTAAACTTTAATGCAAAGGGCACTTCAAAATCTTATAGTACTTTAGGGTCATAATTTTTTCCATTAATTTTTACTGTTTCATAGAGATAATGTCAGCTCAGAGATTTCCAGTTGGAACAGCACACCAAAGCACCTTCTTTTCTATATGGAATTACCTTCTGCCTGTATCAGTACGAATAAATTATAAAGTAGTAAGATTTCTTTTTCAGAGCAGAAACATTTTAAATGTTTATGCATTTTGCACTAAAAAGTTTTATATTATGTGAAAGGACTTTAATTAATTTTTCTAAACAAGGACTTCTTCCTCATTAAAATAATGGTTGCAAACATTTTGAAAATACACTTTACTATACTTGCAGATGAAATATTGATTTTAAATATATGTAGCAATCAGCTGGGCACAGTGGCTTATGTTTATAATCTCAGCACTTTGGAAGGCTGAGGCAAGAGGATTGCTTGAGGCCAGGAATCCAAAACAAACCTGGACAACATAGTGAGACCTCATCTCTAAAAAAAAATAGAGAGCATGGTGGTATGTGCCTGTGTTCCAGCTACTCAGGAGGCTGAGGTGAGAGGATCACTTGTCCAGGAGTTTGAGCTGCAGTGAGCTATGATTAAACCACTGTACTCCTGCCTGGGTGACAGAGTGAGACTCTGTCTCTAAAAAAATAAATAAATAGAAATAAATTTCAATATATGCAATAATCATCAGCTCCACTTTGAACACTGAGGCCATAAATACATTATGCTTTTTTTTTTTTTATGAATGGTATTAGATGCTGAGGGAGAAAGGTGAGAAAGATGAAGATGGTAGAGGCTGAAATGGATCATAAGATAGGGAAATAAAGTTCTTCCCAATAAAAGGGTGGATTTTGTGTGCATGCATTAGTTTCCTGTTGATGCTGTACCCCTAACTGCCACAGTCTTGGCTTAAAACAACACAAACTTATTATCTTATTATTTAGGAGAACAAAAGTCTGAAATCAGTCTTGTGGGGCTAAAATCAAGGTGTCAGAATAGCTGGGTTCCTTTGGAGGCACTAAGGAATAATCCTCTCCTTGCCTTGTCTAATTTACAGAGGCTGCCTATATTCCTTGGTTCATGGCCACATCATTCCAACCTCTCCTTACACTTCCTATCTCTTTATCTAACTGTAACTCTCCTGCCTCTAATTTATAAGGACCTTTGTGAGCATAATGGACCTATGCATAGTCCAGGATAATCTTCCTTCCTAAAGATCCTTTACTATAGTCACAAAGTCACAAAGTCACAAAGTCCCTTCTGCCATGTAGATTTTGGGGATTAGGATGTGGACATCTTTGGGAAGTCATTCTACCCACCACTGTGTGCATAAAATATTGTATCTTTTAAATCAACATTAAGGTAATGACATTCTTGGAAAATAATACTCTTATGTGGAATCAATTTCTTTATATGGATATTAGAATCTGTAGAGGAAAAATATGACAGGATAATACTATGTGCCACTTGTTTTTAAAATATACTTTATATTTTATTATTGATCAAATAGCTGAAAACAGTCCTCCAATATGGAAGCGTGTGTTTTCCCTTACAGAGTAGTATATAAAAATTTAAATCGTGAAAAACTGTTTTAAGTTTAATGTGCACTGTGGAATGTGTTCAAGTAAAATCGGCATTTATAAGTCTCTTGCTAACTGCTACCACAACAATCAGCTGTGACCTCATTAGTAAAAGGAACAGTAAGGAAGGCAAGTATGTATTATTAAACTGGTTTCCACTCTAATGGGGTCCTAGTGAATGAGGAGTTTAGGAAATGTTGTGCCACCAAAATTAATTGAGGTAACACAAAGCATGATTTTTGCCTCTTGTTCAAGCACTGTCTCATTCCATGTTTTTGAATTTACTTTCAATAGCATCTAGCAATTGGGCAGCCTAAAATGACATTTTAAGACTTTGAATCAAATAACTTCATTGTTTAAAGACCTAAAGCAAAAAATTTGTTTTTTTTTTTTAATTTTACCCCCTCTTTCTCAATGACACACAAAAAATTACTGTACTTGTCTTTGAAGGTAATTCTACTCTTGAATGTTTTAAAATTGTGTTTTGTCTCTGTGTAGGTTTCCCTTGGTTCTATTAACTGCATCCTAGAATAAAGAAAATGCTTTATATAAATATATATTATTCCAGCACTGTACTGGAGCTCCTGAGAGTTGATTATATGTGCATCTCCTCCTAGCTCTGAGTTCAGTGACATAATGTTGGTAGTTTGAAACGGACCATGGTGGGAGTATTTACACCACATAACCGGCAAACACTACGGATCAGGGCTTTCTCTTTCCCAGAGAGCTGATTATTAAACATTTCCTGGCATTTCTCTGCATATAAACATACTTAATGCTAATTGGGTTAAGGAATTAAAGCACATTCCCATTAATCATGGTTCATTAGAAGCCAATATGATTTCTATTAAGTGACATAATATGGTGTATTTTGAAATGTTTAATATTTCTCAGATCTGTGATGCTGTATTATAGTTTATTAATTTTATCCCACAATTAAAAGACAAAGATAATATAGGAAAGTAAATTTCTACATTGTAACACATACTGTCGATATCATGTAGCCCTGAGTTGATGCATTCAGAAGGGCACATAACTGCTGGAATACACTTGCCAAAATCGCATAACCTTAATCTAATCA
Organism: Cheirogaleus major; assembly: GCA_963574435.1. Lineage (NCBI taxonomy): Eukaryota > Metazoa > Chordata > Mammalia > Primates > Cheirogaleidae > Cheirogaleus > Cheirogaleus major. The sequence continues at coordinate 13,688 of CAUYPO010029968.1, read as the reverse complement.
TTAGAAAATGTCAGACAAACCCAAATAGAGTGTCAGAATTAGATTGCAGGTGAAATTTTACATTTTACAAAACTAATAATCAGTACTCTTTAAAAAAGTTTCAAGGTACTGAAAGGCAAAGGAAGAGTGAGGAATTGTCACATACTGTAAATTAAGGAGACATGACACTAAATGCAATGTGGGATTCTGGATTAAATCATGATCTAGGAAAAGGACATTAGCTTAAAAATGAACAAAATTCAAATAAGGTCAATATATTAATATATAGCATTATATGAATGTTAATTTTTTGCTTCCATAATTGTTCTGTTTATGTGAAATAACATTCAGAGAAGTTGGGGAAAGGATATACAAAACTTTCTATACTCATTTTGCAACTTTTCCTCTGACATTATCTCAGAATACAAAGTTAAAAATAAAAAATGTTTTTAAAAAAGAATATATACTTTGGAAGTAGGCAACTCTGGTTTTATGAAACTGTGACTTTGGAAAAAAATATTTACATTAGTTTGGTATTTAAATTTAAGTTCACTTTTCTCCACCTATGTGGTAGAAGTGATAACTGGGTTTATTTTGCAGAGTGGTAGCAATCAAATGAGATAGTGTTTTCTAAATCTCCTAAAACAATACCTGACACATAATATACATTGAATAAAACATCATAAATAAAGCTTTATATAAGAAATTTGTTACAATTCTTTGACGCTTATAAGGTTCTGAATGTCCTTACATTGCTCCTACACATCCTTAAACATGTATGCTTATGAAGAAGCAAAACTATGAATTTCCAAAAGATGCAATTAAAAGCTTTCATGGAACTTTTATTGCATAAGGGCCACAGTCTTAGATCTAAAAGAAAGAAAAGAGTATAAAGAGTTCTAAGGTTAGACTAAACTGACCTAATGTAGTATGAGATGTATACTGGGATTTGATAATGCAAACTGAGTGTCATGGCCTTGTCATTAAACTCTGGAGACATAGATTTCATAATTTTCTGAACTGGATAAAAACACAGTTGCCTGACAATTCATGTATGCAATTCCCCAGTGTTGTACAATCATATCTTCCTGCATAAATGCCAAACGTATGGAAGCTTAATTTAATCATATATATTTGGAATTGAGATATGCTTCTAGGTATCAGAGATGTTCCTTGGTGACAAATAATATGTATATCCTAATAGATTTTGACCCTTGTGGGTCAAATGTCCAAAGCAATGCTGCCTAAGTCCTGTGCTCCCTATAGCTTTCTCTGGATGTATATATACATACATGTACATATGTCTGTATAAAAAATTTAGATATGTATTATATATAATACTTCCAGTTTTGTATAAACATAAGAAGCCACTGAAGATAACTAAGCCAAAGCCACATTAAATGCATATGGACACCATCATCAATACATATGTCAAAACTTCTCTTATGAGTAGTAGAAAATTAATTTAAATAATTAAGAAAGATCACCTTTTTATTACGCTTTGCTGTCTGTATTCATTTTTCCTTATTTGGATTAATCACAACTTCCCAATATTATGATCAACCAACTTGAAGATGTGCACTGCTCTTGAAATGTGTGTAAATTATTTTAATAAAAATTTCACCTGCAGACAAAACCATCTACTCCCATTCTCTGTAATTTCATTATTAAAGCAAAACTTACATCACTTTGATACTAACCTAATGACAGAACAATAATCAAATGGCCCAACATCAGTAATATGAAAATATAAAATCATGAATAATCTTTTCACAATTGCCAGAAGGAATCTGAGAAGCAAAACTCAATGAAGTGTCTTAATTGTGTCAGAAAGCCCCATGCATGTGGTTAGGTCTAAAAACACAAGTTTCTAATTCTCAGTTGAAAATATTTTTCACGAGGCCATTCTCTACCCAGGCTTGTAGAAAGCAGTCTGAAAAGAGAGCGACCACAGGTTCTAAGAACAGCTTTCAACTATGGAGTCCAGACTTGGCTGTTCATTTTTGTGGGTAGGAAGGAAAGAAAATTCTCAAGTACCTTCAGAGGCTTTATAGGTGCTCTTGCTTCAACTCAGTATTTCTGGTCTTCATAAAACAAGAGCACTGAGAGTGACATAGTGAAGTAGTCAGTTTATTCCAAATGCTGAAGTGCTTACTCTACCTTGCATTTTATAAGTTTACAATTTTGGAGCCATTTGAACTACTCATTGGCTCAGTGGTGCAATATTTTTTTAAAGTTATTTCTGACCGTAACAGACACTTTTAGACCTGCAGTGATGAGCAAGCCCCAGAGGCAAAATACAATAAAGATTTAAGGGCTGTTCAGCAAAGCACTGTGGCTTCTTTGTGGAGGAGCTGAACGGAAGTGGGAGGGCTGGCCTGGTATGTGATTATTTCTGACAATGCTGTTGTTTGTTTTATTTTCATTTTATGCCAGCACTTTGAGGCGCTGGAAAGTATGATCCAAAGAAAGATAAGCTTTCATCTAAGATGTGAAAGTTTTTTGTTTTGGGGCTGTTGTTCTTTTTTTACTTGGTAAACAAATGGTGTTTGAAGCAGATGAAATATCCAGAAATGGAACTCAAATTACCTCCATTATGCCTCACACGAGCCCTTTGTGATTGCCCTTCTGTCCATGTGAAAAAAAGATGAGACACATTGAATTCTATATTTCAATTGTTTTGGCTAAGTAAAGAAAATTCAGTTTATGCCATTGTTTGTTCTATGTGATAAAGAAAATGTAATCTGTTTCTTATCATAAAACTTTGAATTTACTACAGTGTTATCAGAAATGTGTTTGCTGTCTCTGAAGATTTCTGTCATGGAAGTACTAGTGTTATCCATGTTGGTATTTTACTTTACTAGATATATAAGCTGGATTATAAACATTCACTTTAGCTGTCATTTGAGAACCATAGAGTTTTAGTGGGTCTCAGACTTAGCCAGATATTCTTTTATGCATGTGCTTAGCAGATCCCTTTCTCAGTGAAGGCAATTAATGTGAATTTTCTTATATTCTTCACTCAAGAGTAATAGTTTTAAAAAAGAAAAGAAAGAGAAAAATCATACACATTTTTATATTATATACACACACTATAATATGCACCCTTTTGTATATATAAACATACTATATATGTATTAATATATATGTATATATACACACATTCATACCAGTTGGCATGTTTATTTATTCATATGTGTACATACACACGTGCATATACCCTTTCATCACAGTTATTGATGATCGTATGGACTGTGGCAACCTGACAATTGGCTGCGTGCATCCAATTACTGAAAGATTTGTTAATGTGACAATTCACTGGCAAACATGGATGTGGAGGCAAAGAACTGCAGGAGCTCCAAAATCACCAAAGAACCTTTGTCCATCACATCCTTTCTCCTCTGACACTTCAACCTTTCCTTGTCTCTTAGCTTCTTCCTCTTGTCAGCCCAGAGGAATAACTCAACTCTAGCCCGCCTATCTGTGGAGAAAAAAAAAAAACGTATTTTCTTCTTGACATTTTGGTATCCTACTAATCTCAAGGATTCCTGTCTACTTTTTAATTCTCTTTACAATTAAGCTTTTGGAAAGAATAGTCCACATCTGCTAATTTCTCACCTCCTTTTCAATCTTAACTCCATATAATCTGATTTCTGTTTCTACTAATCTTTTGAAACTACCTAATTTTCAAAGCGGCTTCTGGCACCACCCATATACTAATGACTCCCAAAGGACCTCACTTAAATCCATAGGTCAGTGATCATTTCTCATTGTACTTAACCTACCAGCAGCATTTGACAGAGTCACTTCCTTTTTCTTGGAATACTTTCTTTCCTTTGCTTTTGGAAGGTTATACTCTCCTGGGTTTCCTCCTACTTCTTTAGTTGTTGCTTCTCAGTCTCCTTGACAGGTTACTTATCACCTCCTAGATTTCTCAACAGATGAATGTCCCAGGTCTCAATCAGTGGGCATTGTCACTTTTATTGGTGATCTTACCTTGTAACGATGCTTTAAATATCATCTAAACACTCTTATCTGAACTCCAAATTTATATACCAACAACTTAAACCTTTCCACTAGAGTGTCTAATACTGATCTCAATCTAACATTTCCAAAACCAAGTTTCTTATCTTCTTCAGTCCCTTGCTCCATCTCAGTTAATGGCAACTCTAGCTTTCCATTTGCTCATGCCAATAACCTTGGAGTCATTGTTACCTCTTCTTTTGAAGTCACACACCACATCTAATTCATTAGCAAACACCTTTGGTTTTACTTCAGAACACATCCTGAATCTAACCACTTCTTCTCTTTTCCACCTCTGCTACCCTGTCCAACCACTGTCACCTCTCTCCAGATTATCACAACTGATCTTTCTACGTCTGCCCGTGTATCATTCAGTCTATTCTCAGCACAGCAGACAGAGGGATCCTGCAGAAATGTGAGTCAGATCATATCACACCTCTGCTCAAAACTCTGTATTTGTTTTGCATCACAGAGTAAACCCAAAGCATTCACAATGGCCAACAAGATCCTATAGGATCTGGCCTTCTCTTTACCTCCTGCTAATCTCTTCCTCACTCTGCTCAAGCCTCACTGCTCTTCTTCCTTTTCTTAAACCCCCCAGCCATGTTCCAGTCTCAGGGCCTTTGCACTAACTGTCTCCTCCTCCTGTAACACTCTTCCCTCAGATGTCACATTATCCACTCATCTACCTTCTTTATACACATGTCTCTCATTAAGGCCTTTACTGGCACCTATTTAAAATGGCAATGCTACCATCCTGCTACTTGCTTTATTTTCCCTTTAACATTGACAATCATTCACATTCTATACATTGTTGTCTGTCCCCTTACCTCGCCCTCTCGCCCTATCCCCACTAGGATACAAACGTCGAGAGTTTGAGAATTTTGATCTGTGTCTTATGACTACTGCTATAACCTCTAGAGCAATTTATATGCCTAGAATATAAATAAATAAACAAATATAGGAATGAAATCTACATGTCTTGCTTATATAATTTTAACTAGAGATTGATATCCAATTATATGGCTACCCACTCCTATTTCAGACATAAATCCATAGCTAGCTACCATTTCACTCGTCTAGCTCAAACCCTATAAATTACCTGTTAAGGAACTGCACTGGACCCTTGATATCTTTTCCTGTAAAATAGGGATCAACATGCACTAAATATTCGCTCCTTCCTTGCGTTCACTCTCTACTCTGCTTTTTATTCTGCCTCAGTAAGTACTCATTCAGTCTCCTACTGGATGGTGTTCCTCTTCTGAATGTCCATTAAATGACAATATTCTTGCTCTTCCTTGAAAACTCTACTCAGACTTCTCCTTGGCACATCCTTCATTGCTGACTCCCCTCTCACCCGACTGCCCTACTCCTACATTCTCTGCTATGGACTGAGTGTTTGTGTCTCCTCAAAATTCAAAGCCTTAACCACTAATGTGATGGTATTTGGAAGTGGGGCCTTTGGGAGGTAATTGGGTCTAGCTGAGGTCATGAAGGTGGAACCCCAGTGACAGAATTAGTGCTCTTTTAAAGAGATGAAAGGACCATCTGTCTTCCTCTTGGCCATGTGATGATACAGCGAGAAGGCAGCCATCTGTGAACCAGGGGGAAGGCCCTCACCAAGAACCCAATCAGGTTGGCATGCTGATCTTGGACTTCAGCCTCCAGAGCTGTGAGAGATAAATCTTTGTTGTTCAAGCCCAGCCAGTCTATGGTATTCTGTTATGAGAACCCAAACCGACTAAGACATATTCACACACACCAGCTGAGCCCCGTGGGTAAGCACTAACATTATATTTACCACATTGTTGAAGAATATCTTTTTACCACTCAGCTTTCCCTATAGAATGTAAAATGCTCAAGGACAGGAGCTCAAGCTTTATCACCTTTGGAGTCCCAGGTCCTAGCAGAGGGACAGACCCACATTAGACGCTCGATAAGTTATTGTTGAAGGAAGAACGGATGAGTGAATACATGAATGAGGTAATATCACAAAGAATATTAGAAGCAATGACTTAATTTTTTTTTTACATACTGTGAGAACTTTGCATGTTTTTACTGGAGTATTTGCTAATAGAGCTTACAGATGAAAGTCAAAGATTCATGATCACCTAAAACATGTCTTCACTACCTAAGATGGCTAGAAACTGAATAGACTAACTTAGTTTAACCTGAAATTGTCCAGTACAATTCTTATATGTATTTTTTAAATTTTCTCAATGAGGTGACCTCAAGATTTTCATGGAAAATTGAGAGTCAACGTAAAAAATGTAATGCAGGCCAAGTTGTAGCCTTTTGTGTTACAGCATTAGAGGAAGTTTAAAGCAGTCTTGAGTCTGGCCCAGTGATATAGAATCATTTGCTTTTTCCTATTTGCTTTTTTTCCCTCTATATTTCACTTGAGAAAGACCAGTGTTTAATCAAATTACCTTCATAAACTGTATTTTCATTTAAATGACACATAGATGAAAAGAGATAATAGTTCTAGAAATATGCTGCTCTTCCATAGTCAGCATTGCTACCTGTGGAAATCTTACGGAAAACTATTAATAATCGAGTCCGATGTTGCAGCAGTAAAACTCACAGTATGTACTTATTAGGTTTGTTATTCATGTTGCCTTCAAATACTATATTCCATTCTCTGTGAATATTATTAACTTCTATAATGTGCAACATTTATATATGTATGGTTTTAAAGAATAACGAAAAATATAGATGTTATAAATCAAGGACAAAAAGGAAACTTAATTGGAATTCCATTATTAAAAAGGAAGATAAAAAAAAGAAAATTTCCCTGTTGGGGGCTGATTCTGGCGTTATGCCTTATACTAATCATTCACTATAGCCTGTAATGTACATGTGCTGCATGACGCAGCGGTAACCAGTATTATCTTCAGACACGGTGACTGCCTAGGGACATAACAAGAAGCCTGAGTTTCTGCACGTAAGCAAATGTTGCCCAGCTCCCACACGGTGGGCCCCCGTGGTGGGAGTCTGGAGGCCATAAAGATAAGAAGAACATTCCCAAGGTCTGGCCCCGTAAGATGGTAGGTAGTCAAAGATGGGTAAGATCCCTCAAGGGAGGGACGACCTAAGACAGGCACAACCGTGGGGGCCTGCGGCTGGCTGGGAGAGAGCACAAGAAGTTCTTCTGATGGCTGCCTTGTTTAATGTTGCTTATTTCGGCCTTGTTTTTTGAGTTATGTCCAGCGCTGGTGCCTCAAGTAACCGTTTCAAGGTCTGAGACCATGGGAAATTGTTCCCTTGTGATACAACTTTGGAATTGACGGTTATCGCTGCTATGCTCAGATGCTCACGTACAAGGAACTAACCTTGGGTGTGGGGGGGTATAAAAAAAAAGCAACCGGTGCATTGGGCACTTGAGTCATGTAAAGTCTTTGTGTGTGTGTCTGTGTCATTCTTTTATGTTCTGTGTTCTTCCCACATCCTATAATCGGACCACGTCATTTCCCCATTATTTTATATAAATAGCATACCAGTATGATTTAAGGAAAGCTTACATTTATTGACCATGCTTATCATTATATTAATTAAGTGAAATGAGATTATTCATTTTTCCCTCCATGGTGTGAGGTGGAGAAGTTTTGCTTTGACTTAGCTTTTTAAGTTTTGGTTTTTTGTTTAGTTGGATTTAAGAAACTCTTTTGAGGAAAAAGCATGGACTACACAATCAATTTGATGTTTTATATAAATTGCCTTGAAATATCAGATTAAATTGCCTTAAGAATCTAAAGATTTTCTTTAAAATTTTTCTATTATTGTGAAAAATGAGTTTTAGGAAAAATAAACAAACTATAATTGCCATTTATAGCATAATGAATATTATTTCCAAAGATGATTTTTTCTAATTTTTGAATGGCGTCAGCTGCCTAGGCAAGGCCAAGGGCATTAATTATGGAGAAGATGCCAGGGTGAAATACTTATGTACCTTTCATTGTTATAGAACCTCATTTGGGAGTTAATATCAGTGCCGTCTCCAATACCATTCATCTGACACTTGGTAAATGAGTTGTCAGTAAAAGAGAAAATATATTAATAGTTCAGATCAGTTGAAATGGGTGCTCTTATGTGTTTTACCAGAAAATTCCCCCTTCAGTTAACTCAATATCTTTTCTGACACATTTTTGTTGCATTAAAGTGTCTTTTATAGTGTGTCAGAGTTATGAATACTGATAGACCTTCTCCTAAAGTGCCCCTCAAGTTCACTGCCATTTGCTCATTAGGTTTGCTTTTTATTGCGTGTCAGAAAGTGCCTCCTTTTAAGCACCTACTAATAAATGGAAATTGATGAGAGCTGTATCTCCAGACCAGGCGGTAAATTCAAAGGTCTTAAATGAGGAAGTCTGTGAAGCATCTAAGACCAGGGCATGTGCCCGTGGATCTTGATCTAGCTTACAGGGCATAGTTTATTTGATGTTAAGGTTGAAGAGGCACACAGTCCTAAGCAGCACTTGAGGCTCAGAAAGGGAAACACTTCATTTCCCCATTGATAAAAGGAAATATTATAAAAAGCTTTCTTTTTAAAGATGCCTGCAGAATCATTTTCAATTGCAATGTATTTATACAAGTCACACAAATTGTAACTTTTCAGAAAATGTTAAGACACTTTTTATAACTCTAACATAAATGTGTAAGGTGAAGGTGTCAGTGGTAGACGAAGATGTAGAGATGAAGAAAATCATGGTGGTTACTAAATGGCAGTGGAGGCAGGGGGCTGGTGCACATGATCCCTGGATCCTCTGCAAAATGTGAAGACGAGGCTACAGTTGAGGAGGTGAAAGGATCAGAGAAGAGAGCAATGCCTCTGTTTCAGGTATTATCTGTCATGGGATGAGCACAGTCTGGAAATCCAACCCTGTGCTACTGAGCTCTAGGAAACATCTGACCACCAAGAGCATCTCCAGAAAGCAACTCTTTAGTTCATGGAGACATTGCTAGGCTGGCCTTGGCGAGCATCTATTATAATGAAAAAAATTGTGAATTAAGCTTGCTGATGAAGTGAGATATAGAAAAACATTGGTTATATGAGTTTCAATTGTGGCACGTAATAGCTTGCTGACTCAAAAAGGGGGCAGAAAATCAATAAGCAAGAAAGGTACAACTACCCAGAAACAAATCACTGAAAAAGAGAAGGGAACCCAGAACCCTGAAGGCTTTTCAGAAATTCCAAGTCAGTATTTCCCAATCATTTATCAACTACTTTCATGGTTTGGTTCATAGCCACAAAGTATTATTAATTTAACATTTCTATTTAAATTAGCTTTACCCTGTATAATAATACATGTGATATATTGGTTTTATCTTTCCTAATATATATTAAAATAAATACATAACTATTAAAATTAAAAATTTAGTAACCTTTAGCGTACCTTCAATCTTCTCATGCTCTGTCTTTGGCACAAAGTCCTGTGCTTTGGGGAACACCACACTAAATGAGAACAGAGAAATGTCTCTCACGTTTTTTGGAGAGGACCAGACCAGCAGGGCAAAGTTAATATCATTTATTTGTAATTTAGACTCTGCCTGTTTCCAAGTGGATTTAGAGGTGACTTAAAATTAAGACACGTATGCAATAAGACTGTTAAAGTAAAAAAATATAAATATCAGAACACTGCAGAAGGAGGAAGCAAATACACTGTCCCTCCAGGCTAAAATAGTTACCATGTTGAGTATTAAATTTAGCTCTGTGCTTTTTGGAAAGGTCAACATTATATCTAACTAGCTCTTGGGCTTCATGACCTCTGTTGAGCCTTGTTACCTCAGGGAGATACCCATATGGAAAAATACAGTGTTCTTTTTCTGTGTTAAGAAACGTCGAAGCTTCCTAGAATTTCTATTGAAAATTCCACATACCCAGCCATCAGTTTCAAACCTGACAGGTTTTGCTAACAGGAAGAGTGGGAGAGCCAGATCTGTCAAGGTGAGCAGCATGCGCAGGAGTCAGTGAGGCTTGAAGAGGGGCTTGCTTGGCAGAGGTGAGAGTGCATGTGAGGTTCAATGTCACGAATCTGGGGGCAGCCATAGCTGCTAACTTCTGCGCCATTGACTGTTCCAGTTATCGATCGCTGCATAACAAACCACCTTAAAATTTAGGGCAATTGATAGAATAATGTATTAATATTTCTGTGAGTTGACATGGCTCATCTGGGTAGTTTTCCTGGAGGTCTCTCAGGTACTTACAGGAAGCTGTCAGCTAGGGCTGGAGTCATCTGAAAGCTCGGCTGGGCTAGATGTCCAAGATGGTGCACTCACATGTGTGGTGGTTGATGCTAGCTGTCATCTGAAAGCTTAGCTAGGCTGGGGCACCTGCACATGGCTTTGTTGTGTGGCTCCTGCTTCTCACAGCATGGAGACTGGATTCTTGGAGGAAATGTCCTAAGAGCAAACATTCCAAAAAGCAGGAAGCACAAGTTTCAAAGATACTTGAGGGCCATGCTCAGAACTAGCATCACCTCTGCTGTATTTTATTGACTATGGCAATCACATGGCCCACTCAGATACAAAGGGGTTGGAGAAATAGACTCTTAATAAGGGAATGACACGGTCACAATGAAGGAGAGTATATGAAATGGGAAATATTATTGTGACCATTTTTAGAAAATCTGTATGCTAGAATCAAGGCATACTTAAAGAATACAAACAGGCATTTGGGGGATATTATTTTAGGCATGGCATAAAGTTATTTAGGCACCGAACTCTAAGTTATAGTGACTTTGACATATAAAGAAATTCATTATATAATTGTGATGACAGGAAAGAGCTCTAAACTAAATTTCTCCTCCTGGCTCTATATTTTATTAGCTATGTAGCCTTAGGATAGTAACTGGGCCTCATACCTCTGCATCTACAAAACAAGAGGTCAGAGTTGATGATCTGTAATAGCCCTTACCATTCTTAATAACTGGGAAACTATGAGCTTAATGCCTATTTGTTTACTGTGGATCAGTGAGAATGATATGGTGAATGAATTGCTCATAAATTAAAAGAACACATTTTGAGCATGGTTGGCTTTTCTGAAAATCAATAATTGACATTAAATACTGTAGAGAAAGTTATTGATGGAATTGATTGCTAGATTAGTCTTTTGGCTCTAGAGTCCTAAGAAGGCATTTTCTAATGATCTCCTCCTATAAGATATAAAATTTAAGGGTTTTTCTTCTTCTATGTATTTCACTATAGTATGAACTCTGATAAGTAATCTCTGGTCTGCTAACAGATGTGTAAGTAGATGAATTTATTTATAATCAGAATAATCACATCTTACTATTGATTTGTAAATCTATATTGTCATTAATTGAGTTTCTTCAAATAGGAATATGACATATCCAAGTCTATGACTGCAGGTGGCTACATGTAAATCTCTACTTAATATTAAATGAGATAATGCATATCTGTCATGAGCTAATATATGATAGCTGAATTTAATTGCACATAAAAGAGGATCAAGCCAATTCATATCTCTTGGGCTCTCATGAAAAAATCAGGAGTATCACATACACATGTGTCCTGTGCTCTACACAGGTGTCAGGGGACCTTGGACCTGTGGGGAATGAGATACATTCTCTCCAGTGGGCAACACAAGAAAGGATTGGAAAGCAAATATAAAATGATCAGGCATCTTCTGGGTAGAGATTGTGGAGAAGCTTAGCATAGCATATAATCCTTGCTAGCTTTTTGCATAGTGACAAGTTTAAATCAGACCAACTTGAATTTTTTATAAACAGCAACCACTCCCAGGACTTCTAAGGTTTCCCAAACAAAACTCCTGAATGTCAGTCTATCTCACTCGAGTTATGGATAACTGCCCCCTCTCTGAACACTGCCTCTCATTTATCTCAAGGAAAATGACATAACAGTTTGTACCATACCCCAAACTCTATACTTAAATTGTGCTGAAATTTACACACAATTGGACACTATCAACCAAGCATTCATTGGATGACTATTTTCTTCTTCTTCTTCTTCTTTTTTTTTTTTTTGAGACAGAGTCTCACTCTCTTGCCTGGGCTAGAGTGCCGTGGCATCAGCCTAGCTCACAGGAACCTCAAATTCCAGGGCTCAAGTGATCCTCCTGCCTCAGCCTCCCGGATAGCTGGGAGTACAAGCACGCACCACCGTGCCCGGCTAATTTTTTCTATTTTTAGTTGTTTTGACTAATTTCTTTCTAGTTATAGTAGAGACAGGGTCTTGCTCTTGCTCAGGGTGGTCTCGAACTCCTGAGCTTAAGCAATCCTCCCACCTCAGCTTCCCAGAGTGCTAGGATTATAGGCGTGAGCCACTGTACCCAACCGTGGATGACTATTACATGCAAGGCACTATATTGGAGGCTATCAAAGCATGTATTCATTCATTCATTCTTCTTCTTTTTTTGCTTATTCAACAAATATCAAATATTTTTTGAGTGTTCATTCAGTGCCAGTCTCTGTCTTCTGTGAAAGAAGTGACTGGTTGTCTACCTAATAGCTATGTATCTCACCCCCTCACACATACACCCTGCCACAGAAGCAGCCTGGTATTATTTTTAAGCCCACCAACTCTGAGGACAGATCACCTGAGTTACAATCCTGGTGTCACTGCTGACTGTGTGATCTTATTTAAGTTATTTAATGTCTCTGTAAATTATAGACAATAGTGATAACTACCTCATATGCTTTTTGTGATGACTAAATGAGCTGATACACATTTCTGTAACTCTTCCTATATGTTCTATAACTCTTAGAATAGTGCCCAGCACATTTTAAGTGCTATATAAGTTTAGCATTACCCCTTCTGCTACTACAAGGACATTACTACTGCTGCACTACTATTATTACTAACACATACACTACTAACAGACCCTTGATTTTTCTCAGTATTGGTTGGCTGTATCCTTCCATGGAGACAAAGCCGCTTCTCAGTTCAAGGTGCATATCTACTTTGGTTGAAATGAGTCATGTACATTCTATTCCTCTCGTCCACGGTTGCTTTAGAAATGGGTATGTAATGCCATTCTGTCCAGTGAAATGTGAGGGGATGTCTGGTGTGGTTTCTGAGAAAGTTTTTCTGACTTTTAAGAAATAACATAAAGAAGAGATGGTTTTTCTATCTTCTCCCCTCTGGAAATTATTGTTGGAGGAAATATGCTAGGAGCAACTGAAGATGTGAGGGGGGCATGTAAGGACAAACATCAACATTCTGAGGATGGGGGAGGAAATAAAATGGAAAGAGGATGGTTCTTTGAGCCCTTCATTGAACCCTTGAATTCAACTGACCCTAGAACATGCACCAGGACTTGTTAGCTAATAAAGATAACAAAGCCCTCATTGTACGCACCATTTTTGCTTGTTTTCTGTTACTTGCTGCTGAGCTCCTCAAGTGAATGAATACATTACTCTTTCCCAATCATGAGGATTCATGATGTCATTGAAATTTCTTTTTTGTTAATATTTAAGCAAATATGAGAAATGCATCCAAGACTTTCTGGTAAAGAAGAATGAAGGACCACCGGCAAAGGATGAATAAGTATGCCATTTATCCTAACTCAGATGTGTGATGTTGATTTTAATATGTGTAAAAATTACAATTCATGAGTGGATTAACAAAATGTAACATATGTATACCATGGAATACTACTCAGGTATGAAGAAGGATGGCTTAATATCTTTTGCAACAATTTGGATGGAACT
>CAUYPO010029967.1:0-16013 GCA_963574435.1 Cheirogaleus major | reverse complement strand
ATGATGAAGACTTCCTCTAATAAGATATTTTTATTTAAATTTAAAATCTAACAATTGAACTGTTAGGCTTAAAGAATTCACCCTCCCCAAACTTCCATCCAAACCTCCTATAAAACCCACCTGTCTCCCCTTCATAGGTGTGTTAGGCACAGTAGCCTTTGCCAGACCCCTAGGGAGATAAAGGAATGAAATGCAAGAGGGGAACTTACTTTCCTTATCCCTCCAGATTGTTTGAAAAGAATTTATTACAGTAGCTGTTCTGGCCCAGTTGCTCACTCCCCCCAAAAAAACTCCACTATAAAACCCAAGGTGCTCCCTTTTTCTCTCATGGATCCCTTTTTCAGCCTCCACCCATCTGCCCCCAGATGCTCAAATAAACAACATTTTGCTACACGTGAGGCTTCATGTGTCTCCCTCTTGGCTCCGGACCTAACAGAACCAGTTATCTCTGTGATCTTCAATCCAAAAACTTTATTTAGAGGACTTTAATTTTTGGAAAACACAGGAAATGAATCTCTAAATTTATACAATTTCAAGCACACATGTTAGAGAGATATTTGGATATTGGCAGGGCATTTTCAATGCCCATTCAACTACCATAACACATAACTATCTGTTTTGTCAAGCTGATTCTTGGGATGGAGTAATACCTGGGACTTGGTGGAGGGAAAGGATTCATTTTCAACCAAATCGGTTGATTTAGAGCCACCAAATCAAACCAACTGCTAGGGAAGTTTGTCAAGATTCAGTGCTGAAAACAACCAACTAATCAGTTGGTTATTAACCAGTTATTATAGAAATTTCTGCATTCAACAAACATTTTGGGGTACCTACTATAGTGTACCTGTTTTAGGTGCCAAAGACACAGCAGTGAGTAAAACAGGCAAGATCCCTTTCACTTTGGAACATACACTATAATGGAGAAAATAGGTAACAAGTAAAACAAAATTTATAATTTTAGACATTGGTAAATTTTGTGCAGAACATTAAGCAAATTAAGTGGAGAAGGTAAGGGTGTGGGGAGTGGGGAGCAGAATGGTATAGATGGAGTGATCAGAGGTGCCCTTTCTGTGGCAGTTACACTTGATGACCTCCACAGACCACATTTGGCAGGCTTCCAAATTAACTGCCTGGGGAAGGTTTTATGATTCTTGGCTTACATCCTATTCCTGGGTAAAGAATCTTACTGTGAGTCCCTCAAATCTTATCATTAGTTCCTCAAACTGTTTGCATACTAACATGTAACCCACTGACAGTGAAAAGGACACTGACTTGTTTCTGAATCATAAAGGTTACTGATTTGTTTCTGAATCATGAAGTTTAACTGATTGTCTTGCATATAAAACACTTTAGCCTGTATGTTGTTACCTGTAGCCAATGACTGTGACCTTTGTATTATACACATCAATGAAAAAAGACAACTCCAATATGAGGAGTCCCCCTCCCCTCTCCTAAACCTTCTTATAAAAGCATTCCAACTTGTCAGACTTTGGACTTTGGAACATGCCCAACTTTGTTGGTGTATCTTCCTGGGTGAATGAATCCTCAAATTTGGCTTTCAAAAACTTTATCAAATTACTTCTGCCTGAACAGCCTTAATTTTGGTCAACACACTCAAGCAGAGACTTGCTGATAAGGTCTGATAAGAAGGAAGATCCCTGAGAAAATCTGGAGGAATAATATTGCAGGCAGAGACAGCATCAGGTATTCAGGCCCAGTAGAAGCAATGAGTTTGTCACATTTTAGGAAGAGCAAAAAGACCAGTGTGGTTGGAGTGGAGGAGACTGGGAAAAGTTCAGAGAAATTGACAGAGACTCGGTTATGTAGGTATTATAAGCCATATCTTATCATTTCTCAGCAACCTTATCAAATGAATGTACAACTTTTTTGTTAAAATTTCATTAAGCAGATGTTTACTACTTCTAAACAGCCTGTGCCATTTATGAAGCTCTAATAATTAGAGTGTTCTCCCTTAGGTTAAGCTAAAATGTGTTTCCTTGCTGCTTATATTATTTAGACCCAGTTTTGCCCTCTGGAGCACCATGGAAAAAGCATGTTTCCCCTTCCACAAGACTGTTGTTATTTTTTTTAATGTAATTTTTAAATTTTCCTTCCCTATAACTTATATTACTTATGCTTTTCATAGATTTAGGACTATGAGTTTTTTTTAATTTTTTTTTATTTCAGCATATTACAGGTGTACAAATGTTTAGGTTATGTATATTGCCCTTGCCCCACCCGAGTCAGAACTTCAAGTGGTGTCCATCCCCCAGACAGTGCGCACCACACCCATTAGGTGTGTATATACCCATCCCCTCCTCCTCCCTCCCATCTGCCTGACACCTGATGAATGTTTTTACTATATCTGCACATAAGTGTTGATCAGTTAATACCAATTTGAAAGTAAGTACATGTGGTGCTTAAGACTGTTCTTATTTTAAAGCAACTTTCATGCCTTCCCCTTGTCTTTTTACTCATCCATTCACCTATATATCTGTTCATCTATCTATCCAGCCATCCATCTATTTATTCAGTGAATATTTACGATATGAAGCACAGTATTTAGAGAAGAGCATTACAATGAACAATGTAAGTAAACTATGATACTCTTCAACCTCAAGCACCTTGATCCAAGTCATCTGTATGAGGTGCCAAGGATATGGAGATATGTAAGACATTGTCTATAATCTCAAGGAGCTTGCACCGAAGTATAAGAAATGAAGTAAATAAGCAAACAATACTATATGATGTCTGGGCAGTAAGATGGTGCATATACACGGATATAGTACCAAGGAGAAGAAATAATTAATTCTGTCTGTGGAGGTTAGGAATGATTCACAAAGGAGCCAATCCCAGAGCAAAATGTTAAAAAAAAAAAAAGATTTCACTAGGTGGAGACAGTTCAATTCAAGGACAAGTAAGAGATACATACTGTGTTTCCCTGAAAATAAGATTGGGTCTTATATCTATTTTTCCTCAAGAAGATACCCTAGGGCTTATTTTCAGGGGATGTGTTATTTTTTTTAAGTACAGTACAACAATCCTCATTTATTCAAGTATAGTTAAGTCATCTTCTTCTGGAACATCATCATAACTCTCCAAACCCCGAATTCCATCCTGAATTTCTTGAGACTCTATTTCCTTTAGAACCATTGGCCCCAATCTCTCAGGTCGAGCAATAGAGCTCTCATGGGGCAGATGAGAAGGACTGCTCATGTTCTTTACTGCTCCACGACGAAACGCATGGGTTGTACAGATACGCTGCGTAGTCACGCCCATCACTAGGTCTTATTTTCGGAGTAGGGCTTATATTGCGCAAATGCTTAGAAATCCTGCTAGGGCTTATTTTATGGGTAGGTCTTATTTTCGAGGAAACACGGTGGTTACAAAGAGAAATTACAATGAAAAGTTTCAAAGAAGGTAGTTTTAACATTTTGGTGGCAGCCAACATGGCTGCCCATGGTTTGGAGATTCCTGAGGTTGACCTGGTGAACCAAAGTTCTCCTCCTCAGGATGTTAAGTCCTATATCCATCACTCCAGATGCACAGGTAGAACTGGCCAGACAGGGATTTGTATATGTTTTTATTAACCAAAAGAAAGAGGTCAACTAAGATATGTGGAACAAAAAGCAGGTACTACTTTTAAACATGCACATGGTTCCTTCTACAGTGGATTTAGTTAAATCTAAAAGCATGGATACCATTAGGTCTCTGGCTTTGATACTTATGCTGTTGTTGATTTTTTCCTACTGTCACCTCACAGAAAGGGGCAGTGGCTGCAGCATTAGCCCACATTTCTGGTACATCGAGCTTTAAACCACAATCTTCGATCACCTCTGATAAGGGTTTTGTGACCATGATTCTGGAAAGCCTAGAGTAAATACAGGATGTTAGTTGTCCTTGGAAAGAATTTAACTGAAAGCTGAATAGCAATGCTGTGTCCCAGATTACCAGAATGTGCCTCCTAGAAGGAAATACGGGTGTTTACTTTGAAGTTCCCACAACCAAGTCATAAAGATTACAGGTAGAGTGGCATGATTCAGACTGGATACTCTCAGTGCTGGCCGAACTACCTAAAATTGAAGAATATTATGATGGAAACACATATTCTAATTCCAGAAAGAGAAGTGACTGGTCACGTGGCTGGTTAGGCCAGTCAGGTGGTTGATATGGTGGCCTGTCAGGTAGACAGAGTTGACAGGGGAGTTGCTCAGTATGTTGACAAGATGGTAGAAGATGAAATGGGAATAGAAATTGATCAGAAGCAGGGACCACAAACAAGTTTTGGCTGAGTATTGGATAGTTAATCTACTGGTGTGAGCTTGCCTATTTCTGCCTAAACATGTACATCATCCATCAGAAATTAAGTCATTGTAGTTGAGGTATGTGTCTGCTATTTGCAAAGAAGTTGGTCATATTTTATTAAACAGTATTTCACAAGAATGATTGCAAACAAATCTACTTATCCAGTTATGCCTTTGAATAAAAAACCTCCTTTTACTGTCTATTTTATTTAAAAACTGATTATGTTAACATTACATTTTTATACAAGACTTTCCTAAGATTTTAGTCTATTTCTTTATAGTAATGCAGTTACATGGTTCAAATTTTTTTTTAAAGTGCAAAGGATTACAAATATGAATTGTTTCTTTACCCCTATCCCTAGCCAACTGTATTTCCTGTCCAGACACAATATGCCAATTCCTTGCCTATTCTTCCAGATATCCTATCTAATGCCTATTTTTCTTAGAGACTAGTGTTTGGAAGTTATGTATTATATAAGTTGGCCTAATCTTAACTGTTACTAATATTGTTTTCAGGTACACACACACAAATTATTTATTTGTGACATGTATATAGGTATGAATGACCTCATTGATACAGACCAGCATTTCATGGATAAAGATAATAAGCTGCATACTTTTCAACATCCTAGGAAGTATAATAAACATTTTCAAGTTAATTTCATATGTAGAGGTTTGTTTGACTCTGTCTCATAATTCGGTGAGTCTTAGAGTTTGTGTCATTAAGGTGCTCAACTTTAAACTCAGCTGTGATTTTACAAATAAGGAAACTGGGGAAACAGAGATAGTCAGTGATATTCATGCATTCAACCAGGTCTTGTGCCTATATTTTATCAGTATTCGGTTATGACTACAGCTGTACTTTTAAAATATTTTGCTATCTAACATTTGTTTATCATTTAATATTTTTCAAATTGTTTTCCCTGTTTTATCATCATATTTGTTCCTAATCTGAACTCTGTGAACTAGGTGTTATTATTATTTTCCTTTAACAAATGAAGAAACAGGCTCACAGCTAAGTTAATTTTCCTGCCCACATACACCTAAATAGAAGAGCTGAAGTTCATTCCTTCTTGTCAACAAATATGTTGATTGCTAACTATGTTTTTTACACTGAGCTGAAGGTAGCTAGAAGCTAGTGGAAGTATGAACTTTTTGTTCTAGCTTTGCCACTTAGTAACTCTGTGATCTATTTGAAAAGTTACTTGAAATCTCGATTGTATCATTTCTAAACTATGCATCGTACCCTTTTCACAGGGTCATTGGGAGAAATAAATGAAATAAAGGGTGATACATTGCCTGGTAGATTGGCTCAATGTTAGCTTTCTTCCCTCATTTCAGATGTCTGTTTATTTATTTTGAGGCAGAATCTTACTTTGTCACCCTGGCTGCAGTGTGGTGGCATCATCATAGCTCACTGCAACCTCAAACTCCTGGGCTCCAGTGATCCTCCTGCCTCAGCCTCCTAAGTAGCTGGGACTACAGGCTCATGCTACCATGCC
Source organism: Cheirogaleus major (assembly GCA_963574435.1). NCBI lineage: Eukaryota > Metazoa > Chordata > Mammalia > Primates > Cheirogaleidae > Cheirogaleus > Cheirogaleus major. The sequence continues at coordinate 10,207 of CAUYPO010029967.1, read as the reverse complement.
CAGCTAATTTTTTTTTTTTTTTTTTTTTGGTAAAGACCAGATCTGATTTGTGTGTGTGTGTGTGTGTTCATTTATTTATTTAGAGACATAGCCTCGCTCTGTAGCCCTGGGTAGAGTGCAGTGGCATCATCGTAGCTCACTGCAACCTCAAATTCGTGGGCTCAGGCAATCTTCTTGCCTCAGCCTCCCAAATAGCTGCAACTACAGGCATGTGCCACCACACCACGCTATTTTTTTTCTATTTTTAGTAGAGACAGGGTCTCGAACTCCTGAGCTCAAGCAATCCTCCTGCCTCTGCCTCCTAGAGTGCTAAGATTACAGCACTCGGCTAGATGTCTTTAGAATAATTTTTTAGCCTTGTTTTAAAACACTTCTCTTAGGCCTTCCTTGACCTAAGTCCTTTGCAGTAAGTTTCCTCTCTAGATGTCTTCCCAAACCATGCAGTCATTTTATGCTTATAGCTTTGGAATGTTTTCATCAGAAGGAGGTCACTTAATCTCCAGGAATTAATAATAATAAAAAAGCATCATCATGCTTTCTTTAGTTATTCTAAAGAATTGTTAGTTAAGTAGTTAAAGCTCAACATTCATACGTTGCTGATGGGAATATGAAATGGCACAGCCACTCTGGAAAAGAGGGCAAAGCAGGTTTGCTGTGTGTTGGTTACCAACTTGTCCGGTCTGGTGAGAAAGAATACCCATGTATACAAGTTACACAAAGTGGATTGATTCTTTATAGATAGGCAGCAAGGGACAACAGAAGCATAAAATTCACTGCAAGCCAGTCCCCTAAGGTTTAGGAAAATTGCCCTGGGAGGATGGAGTCTCATCTGCATGTGCCCTACTTGCACTGCAGCTGAGTGACCCTGAAAAGCAGATCACTTTGGGTTTTATATCCTGGGGGCAACATGACACACTGGGCTGAAATGATGAACATGGGGACTGGAACAGAGCCTGAGCTGGTCCAGCCAGTCCTGCATCTCAGGATATTGCCTTTTTAGCACATTCTACAGTTATTCTTTGAGAACTATAAGTGAGAAAAGGTGGAGCTCTGGGTCAGTCCAAGGCCAGCGGAGAACTGTCATGCAAAGAGTACAGCCATTTCTTACAATACTGAACGTGTACTTAGCATACAACCCAGCAAATGCACTTTTAGACATTTATCTCGGAGAAATGAAAACATATGTACCCACAAAAGCCTGTGTATAAAAGTTCACAGCAGCTTGGGAGCTCTCTAAAGCATTACTGGTTCAGGGGGTTCCTCTTCTCCAAAAAAGAGTTCCTAGCAGCTTTGTCAGGTAGATAGTGGGGACCTCCAGCTCTCCTAGGGACAAAAGCAGGCTCCGCGCCTTGGTGCTACCCCACCTTTATCCTGCCCCAGACCTGCTATATGTTTTTTAATCTTCAACAGTCTCTGCTTTCCCTCTGCCCTTTCTTTTTATTATGCCATTTTTTGTTTGTTTGTTTCTCTGTTTGTTTTGAGACAACTAGATCATTTGACCTGCAGAATATTCCACATTTTGTATTCGGCTAATCGTTTCCTCATGGCATCATGTCTTGCTTCTTTTACTCAATATTGCAAGGATCTGTTCACATTGTTGTAAATAGCTATAGTTTATCCATTTTCATAGTATGAGGTATTCCTTGGACAAATATGTCACTGTTTTTTTTCTTTTACTTTTTCACTCCCTTATTTTATGCAAAATATCACTCTTTTTTATTAGAAGCACCTTACCTTTTTCATGCACACTCCAGTTTTCTTAACCATTTTGGTTTTTCTTCAGAGCATTAGCATATCTGACATTGCATTACTTATTGGACATATAGTGGGCATCTAATTCAATTGTCTTGAGGGCAAGAATCAAGTCTTTTTGTATCTCCTACACTCCTTCTATATAGTAAGTACTAATATATGTTGTTCAACTTGCTTAATTTCAATTTTCTTCTTAACAGTGAATTTGGCAAAGAACTTTCTTTTATCATTAAGATTCTGTTGAAAGCTACTCAACCTGGGTCATGATCTTTAGTTGCAGACAACAGACTCCACTCTAGGTAGTTTAAGCAAAAAATGATTTATTAAAGGATATTAGGCACAACACAACTTCCAGAAAGACATGGGAACCAAGCTTGACTGCCACACAGGAACAAATACAGTAGCCATACCTGTTGTTAGTTGTTTCAAAGGAAACTGTTTTAATGGACGCCAAGACAACCGCTGTCCCACTATTCATCACTTACAGTGTTAAGTACCAGACAATAAAATCTGTGCTATAACTATCCTAGACGAACCGGATGCTTCTGCCATAAATTCTAGTTTCCCCATATGTTGCCACCTTCTCACTGTGCTCACTTCTCCTTCCAATTTGAAACTTTAGTTATAAGGGAATATGGAGATGGAGTTTCTAGCTTTCTAAATTCTAAAGTAGAGGAAAGCATGCTAGAAAGTGGAAGGAGGTGGTTGGTGTTCAATGAGCTAGTGTAACTGCCAGAGTGACTACATGTGTGTCACTGATTAACATTATGGTTAACACTGGCTGAATGGGGCCGAGTGAGAAGGGGCATTGTTTGCAGTGTGGGAGCAGGAACACTAGATTTGGCTTCTGATGTTGATCATAACTAGGTGTGTGACGTTGGGCAAGTCATTTAACCTACCTGGAATCAGTGTCCTCATATAGAAAATGAAACAATTGCACTATTCTTAAAAGATCCTTCTACCTTGAATAGTCTATGATTCAAAGATAATTTGACAGGTAATATCCTTTGATTTCAACATTTTCTTCAGAAAAAAATGTTCTGTTAGCAATATTTATATCTGCAGCTTTCTATATTTAGTTGGTCCTTTTCTGCTGTCAATGTGCATATTAAATTATTTCCTAAAACACCTTACTATCTAGCATGGAATACTTAGATACCATTTCTAAAGCTGGTCTTTCCCACAGGCATACAATTGATGAACATGATGAATTGAAGAGAAGGAAATTCCATGTTCTATCATCAGAACAGAAAGTCACAAATTGTTTTTCCACTCTAAGTCAGATGCTTAACGAAAAATCTCTTAGTTTCTGCAGCCATACCAACAAAGTTACTCCCTCATTATTCTCAAGGATGTTTCATAATCAATAAATGTTTGTAAATAAAGGCTTTGAAATCTGCAGCTCTGCTCATCTGTTAATCATAAATATATTTTTATTAGCCTCACATTGCCCAGGTGGATGCCTCATTGAAGCTTTGTAATTATATGTTGATTTTAACTGATCTTTTAACTACTTTGCCTACTAGACTGTATGTTCTTTGAGGTAGGAGGCATATCTGTTTTATTCATGCCCGTATCCCCAACATCTAGCATGGTGTTTGGCATGTGAAGATTTTCTGTAACCAGTTTGTGGAATAAATAAATGAGTGTACAAATACCATGCATGGCACTAAGCACTGTAATATATCATTGCATATAACAATACTTAAAATAGTACCATTACTTTTTTTTTTTTACAGATGAGAACACTGTAATTTAAGATGTTAAGTGGCTCTATCAAAGTCATACAGCTATTAAATGGTAAAGCCCATATTTGAAAGCAGGTCTACAAAGCTGAATAAACTATTAACTACTGGATCTACTGGATCTACTGGATCTACTGCCTCTACTGAAGTTGGTCTTGTCTGTCTTTAAGTAAGTTTCATGAAGTACTTATACTTTTGGAAATCTTATTAATTTGTAAGTAATTGTTATTCATAGGCATTTAGTATTCTCGGTGGGCAATAAAAGATATATTTTACTGACCAAAACTGAGAGGAATATGTTTATGAAGACAAACTATTTCTTACTCTTTAAAAATCTAGTTTTATATCAACAATGATTCAAACTGCTATTGATCTAGGACCTTAAGGAAAAAGGGGAAGGCAGCTAGGGGCTTCCTTGATCCAATACAAGAGTCCCCTTACAATTATTATCATCATTCTAGGATTTATGATTTGGAATTCCTCTATTAATTCTGCTCTTCATACATACTGTCTTTGACTTAGAACTACCTATTATAGTTTTGCTTAGGTATTCTTTGTTCTTGTAACTGGGTGTAGGCTAAGGATACAATAATTTAGTTTTAAAATAATGAGAATAATCTTTACTATGGAACTGGAAATGTGATTCCTATAAATGGCCATCTTGTACCTTTAGTGAATCTTTATATTCTTAATTACAGGAACCAAAATCCAGTTGCAATCTTTGTACACACATTGTTTTAATGCTCTCAATAATTATCTCAAACTCAGAATGAAAATTTTATTAGATGAAAGGAGAACCTAAAAAAAGAAAATTCTATTACTATTGTTAACGTTTTTTGTTAAAAAGTTAAGTACAATGGATTTTGTGTAAATGATGAGTGCTAAGTTAGTTACAAAATAAATCACAGGCTATCTAATATCAGTATTTCTTTCCAGGGGCACTAAAGTAGTCCCTACAGAAATATCTTCCATACCTTAAGCTTTAAATCTTTTTATTGTTGTTGTTGGGGAACATTCCAAGTTAAAAGGATACTTTGAATTGACATTATTCCATGATTCCCTCCCCAGAAATCCAGGGCTGAGTTACCTAATAGGCCTATCCATGCATGCTTAGGGTATCAGCTAAGCAAATGTACCCAAATAAAACATTTTGGAAAGAGTTATGTATTTATTACTTCCCCAAAAAGCATCAAAGTAGTAACTATAGGGAAAAAAGTCAGAATTTTGTGGTGCTTCCTCACACTTGTTTTACACATGATTCTTGTTGTTCTAAATTACTTACAGTGATAAATATGGGGGCAACATGAACAGAACATCCAACTTAAACCAGCTTATACAAGGAAATTTACTAAGTCAACTAACAAAAAATTCCAATGTAAGAATAACTCTAGGTTGAGTCATCGGTGTCATCAAGAACCCACTCCGTTCCATCCCTTGGCTCTGCCATTTTCAGCATGCTAACTCACTCCCTCATGATCACAATGTGATTATCACTGTTCCAGGCATCACACCCAGATATAAAAAATCCAGAAAAGAAGAACATCTGCTTTTTCCTACATTTATCTCTTTCCTTCAGTAGGCACACCTTTCTTGGAAGGCCCTCAGCAAACTTCCCAGAGGTGCATCATATTACTACTCATAAGAAAAAATATAAAATTATAAAAATTGTAAAATTATAAAAAATATAAAATTACTCTATCTGGCTTAGACTAATTAATTACATCTCTATGATCCTGAAACACATGATACCTTATACCTAAGACAATCAAGTTTCTCTTATCTCTTATCCTGGAAAAAGGTAAATGGTGAGGTAGGGATGGGAGCAGTTTGCTGCTAGGAAGGCAACTGATAATAACTTTACCTTCATGCTTAAATAGAAAAAAAAAGCAAAAAGCCCATAAAGTAGGAGGGACAGAAATCGTCTTTGAGGAATGAATCCTCTCTGATTTACTATGTACCCACACCATAATCATAACTAGCTAAATATGCATATTAATTAATGTTTGGCTTCAGTTTACTTTATTGTACCCTATGCTCTATTCCAGATGAAATTCTTGTGTATACTTTACTTGCTAATCAATACGCTTACATAAAAATTACTGGGGGCAGGGCTTCACCTAGTCTAAAAATTGGGCCTCTGTATTTGAGACTTTGTCTCAAAAAAAAAAAAAAAAGGAGTAGATGTATAGACTGTGTTTCAAAAAGACTTTATTTAAGAAATAGGTTTCTGGCTGGACTAGGCCAATGGGACATAATTTGCTGACCCTGATATAGATAAATCCATGTTGACAATAAACATATATGCTGCTGTAAATGACTTTCTCTTTTTTTCCCACACACCTGGAGGCCCTTCTAGGCCTTAAACATCATTTCTATGTCTTTTTTTTTTTAAACAGAGTGTCACTCTGTTGCCCGAGCTAGAGTGCTGTGTCATCAGCCTAGCTCACAGCAACCTCAAACTCCTGGGCTCAAGCAATCCTACTGACTCAGCCTCCGGAGTAGCTGGGACTACAGGCATGCACCACCATGCCTGGCTAATTTTTTTTCTATATATTTTTAGTTGGCCAATTAATTTCTTTCTCTTTTTAGTAGAGACGGGGTCTCGCTCTTGCTCAGGGTGGTTTCGAACTCAGGACCTTGAGCGATCCTCCCGCCATAGCCTCCCAGAGTGCTTAGAATTACAGGAGTGAGCCACTGTGCCCGGCCTTCTATGTCTTTTTTTATTGATATATCTACCAGATGATTGTCTCCCAGTACATGGGCCTATTGGCCCTTTCCCTAGGTCAAGAAAAGTGGAAGTAGGAGAGTATACAACCAAGAGCCATAAGTATGATATTTCCCACATAACAGAAGAATTTGAAAGTTCATCCTAAATTTTACAGCCTAGGCAGCTGCGTAGGGAGCCCTATGTGATTTGAATCATTTCTCTTTTTCTGAACATCAATTAGCTGAAAGTGGATTTAACATGTAAAACCTGAAGCTGGAACCGTGACTAGGAAAGTGTCAGAATTTATCTTCTTAAAAGCTCTAGAAAAGTCAATGTGTTTTAGTGGGAGTGATGATTCTTTCTCACTCTTGATGTTTCCATCCAGGAAAAGGGAATTCAGTCCAGCAATGACTTTCCCTAATCTTTATTCAATCTGCCTCTGGAAGGTGGAGTGAGTCATCTGATCGGTACATTTGGGAAGAATAAACTAGACATGCTTGGCTCAGTTCCTGACCCTATATTTTTTCTCTTGGGATTAAACTTGTTTGCAGCAAGCACAATTTCTTCTCTGTTACTCATGCCATAAAGTCCTTCCAAGTTGGAAAAGGTGTCCTGTTGTAATGCTGCCTATGATTCTGTGAGTAAGTCTGACTATTTCTGGATGGAATTAGGAGACTCATTTTACTTTCACTGTAGGCTTTATCAGTAACTGAAGGGGCCTTTTAGCCACCATCTGCCTCTTCTTTGCTTTATTGCTCAATTTGTTCTGAGCCTAGGTGGAAAAGAGGGGAGTATATTAACTATATTTTCTTATATTCTATATTCTTGATGCTCTGGCATCTGGGGCCTCACTGACCAGGGAGAGACTGACCCTCCCAGGCCTAGCTAGTTCCTAGAGATAGTAAACAACCCCTCTGTGCCTTTTATTTGTAAATTGACCAATCCAGAAGCCATATCCCCTAACCACCTCCTTTATGGACCTCTCACACACCAAGCCAGTATTCTCCTGCCCTAATCAACTTTGGACCAGGTATCAAACAACTCTACCAGACAATTGCCCCTATACTCCAGAGACAACTGAAATTATTAAAACAGAGGCTGGGCATGGTGGCTCACTCTGTAATTCTAACAGTCTGGGAGGCCAAGGCAGGAGGATGGCTTAAGCCCAGGAGTTCGAGGTTGCTATGAGCTAGGCTGACACCACAGCACTTGAGCTCAGGCAACAGAGTGAGACTGTCTCACAAAAATAAAAAAGCTAATCAAGCCTACATCTGCTTACCCTGCCTTGCTCTGCCTTTCCTGTGTAAACCATGATAAAATGTGATGCCCATGTTTTTCTCTTGCTTCTTCTGCCTCCTGACCAACTTTGGTGCTTCTCAGTGTGGCCCTGCATGGTGTGGCATGCTCCTTCCTTTTGGGAACTGTAACAAACTATCTCTTCAATGGCAGTCATCTCCTGATCTGTTGACCTCACCAAACATAAATAATAAAACCTACATTTTAAAACAGAGAGGTGTTATTAGGCCCCTCCAAAGGCCCCAACAGATGCCATCAGGAGGTGATGCGAAGTGTAACATTATACCAAAGTCACTCATATCATTTTCCCCTTCTTTCCTGACATATTTGCTTTGTAATCAGGAAGATGGAAACAGAATTACCCTAATATCTGGGCCCTAATTAGCAATAATTTGCCCAATTTTCATTTATTTTTGAGATTCTAACCATAGATTTTGAAGGAAAAGTAACTTATCTTAGAATTTTTGTCTATCTTCATTTTAAGTATAAAATGGTTTTAAGTATTAGGAACTCAATAGAAATATAATTTATGGTCCAAGCTATCAAGAAGCTTATGATACACTGGGCAAGCAAAACTAGTTGAGATGATTTAGTTTTAAAGAAAGGGAAGAACAGCTTGAAAGTGGTATGGCAGCTAGGTCTGGAATGAAGAATTTAACTTGAAGAGGCAAAGAGAGTAGGAGTAGGAGTATTCTTTGCAAACCAATTCAAATTGGTTTAAGCCAAATTTTTTTCAAGGATTTATTGTTTCTTATTACCAAAAAGATCAGGCATAGGTAGGTATAGAGGCTCAAATTATATTATCAGGGATCTGTCACTTGCTATTTTGGCTTTTCTAAACACTATTTTTTTCCAGAAGGTCTGAGCTGGGCTCTGATAGACCAGCGTGGGTCATGTGCCCTTCATTGAGCTAGTTGCTGTTACAAAGGAACTTTTGGTTCTCTGATTCGCCAGGGTTGGGCCATGTGCCACCCTAAAGCTGGCTATGGAGTCAGCCACATCCAAACTTATGGGCTAAAAGTGAGGGTTTGATGGTTCCCAAAGAAATGGAGAACTATTGCCAAAAGGTAAAATTGATTCTAGACAGCAAAGTAACAATCTTTGGTGTAGTGGGAGAATAACAACATGAGGAGGTAGAGGGAAAGGCAAAGGCAAGTCTGATTATAATCCATATTAAAAAGTAGGAGAAAACATGTTTTAATAATTGAAGTGTTATAAATTATTAGGAACTTTAAAAGTCAGACAGAAGAGTCTGCATGAGTTATAAGCAATGAAGATTCATTTTAGATTTTGAGGCACTAGAGTGATATCATGAAAGTAGTATTAATATCATAGAACAAGTAATTAGACAAGAGACAGGGGATAAACTATTGGCAGGAAGACCAGATGAGAAGATGGTTTGAAGAATCCTGAAATGGCATGATAAAGATTTATGGTAGACAGTAACAGTGAAAGGAATAGATCAGGTGAAATCCAGATAATATTTTCAAAGAAAAGTCAGAGTTGAATATGGGGCATGACTAAAGGGGGAATCAAAAGGAATGCCAAAAATTGTAGCTAGAATTACAAAGGTATTACGAATAGAAATTTACAAGGACAGTGGGTTTCTCCTTCTCCCTGTGCCCCCTCACACAAGTCTACTCTCTTATCTTCCATTTGATTTCTCTCAAATCTAGCAGATTCGATGAAGACTGTTAGAATTCTAAGGACTGAAAGATTGTAGTGTCCCTCCTCCACTGCCTTATGTAATTCCAAATAAAAATACTTATAGTCAAATAGGCATAAGGAAGCCCAACAGTCATGATTTGTCACATGATGCTACTGTGACGATTTGTTTACAATTGCAAATATGGTGTTTTATAATTTTTTTCTAACTGGAAGTTTACTTGCTGATACCCTAATGCATGTTTTTTTGTTTTGTTTTGTTTTTTTTTGAGACAGAGTCTCACTGTGTTGCCCGGGCTAGAGTGCCGTGGCGTCAGCCCAGCTCACAGCAACCTCAACTCCTGGGCTCAAGCAATCCTCCTGCCTCAGCCTCCCGAGTAGCTGGGACTACAGGCATGCACCATCATGCCCGGCTAATTTTTTCTATATATTTTTAGTTGGCCAATTAATTTCTTTCTATTTTTAGTAGAGACGGGGTCTCACTCATGCTCAGGCTGGTTTAGAACTCCTGACCTTGAGCAATCCGCCCACCTTGGCCTCCCAGAGTGCTAAGATTACAGTCGTGAGCCACGGCGCCCAGTCCCTGTGAGCATTTCTAACACAACAGAGTTTAACGCGACTCAATGGTTTTCTGAACGGTTGGATGTTGCTTCTCACCTCCGGAGACCCAAACTCCTTTGGGATTGGGGTAGGACGTGATGCTGCCTGCTGCTACAGCCACTGCCTGGGTTAGCCTGGAATTGGGCCATTTGACAGAAAGACTTGACAGACCGCCAGTAAATTCATTTTTCTTTTTATCATTTTTTTCTTCTTTCTCCCTCCTGTAGGGGAGGGGCCATGTCCCGAGAGGACCCCAGGGCCCGCTCTGTGGATGCAGATGTTGGGAGGCAACTGTTTGCAGGCTGAGGCCTGGGCGAGGCCTGGGACTTTGGGTTCCTCTGCCCAGGGGCAGGAAGGCCAGGCTGGGGTGTCTCCCAAGTCTGCCCAGAGCTCAGCACCGCGTGACTCCGGAGCCCAGTCCTAAGAGCTCTTTGTGCGCCCC
>CAUYPO010029964.1:0-16627 GCA_963574435.1 Cheirogaleus major | reverse complement strand
GCCTCCTCCTGGGGTGGGTTTGGCTGGAGGTTGGCTTGCCCCCCGGATTTTGTGGTTGCTGTTCGCTTGGCTGCCCCAACGGAACTCGGGCCGGGGAAACATCGCTCTTTTTTTTCTAAAAAAAAAAAAAAAAAAAAAAAGGCCGGGTGCGGTGGCTCACGCCTGTAATCCTAGCACTCTGGGAGGCTAAGGCGGGCGGATCGCTCAAGGTCAGGAGTTCAAAACCAGCCTGAGCAAGAGCGAGACCCTATCTCTACTAAAAAATAGAAAGAAATTAATTGGCCAACTAAAATATACATATATAAAAAATTAGCCGGGCATGGTGGCACATGCCTATAGTCCCAGCTACTCGGGAGGCTGAGGCAGAAGGATCGCTTGAGCCCAGGAGTTTGAGGTTGCTGTGAGCTAGGCTGACGCCACAGCACTCTAGCCTGGGCAACAGAGTGAGACTCTGTCTCAAAAAAAAAAAAGAAAAAAAAGCAAGATACAGATCAGAACAGTGTATGGAACATGCTACCATTTTGCACGAGATGGGAAAACATAATATGTATGCAGATTTCCTTGTATCTGGGTAAAATATCACTAGAAGCAAACACAGGAAACCCGATGACATTGGTTGTCTCCAGGGAAGAGAAAGTGGTAGCTGAGGGACAGAGGAGAGACACATTTCACTGCCTACTTTTACACGCTTTTGGAATTTATAACAATGTCGATATTACCTATTCCTCCCAAAAGATTTAAAACTATAATGAATATTTAATTTTGAAAAATGTTATTAAAAGCATCTGTCATTAGAATAGCATAGAATTGTTCAGTCAGGAAAGTTGCACGGCAGAAAGTCTTTTTTTTTTTTTTTTTTGAGACAGTCTCACTGTGTCGCCCTGGGTAGAATGCAGTGGCATTATTGTAGCTCACAGCAATCTCAAACTCCTGGGCTCAAGGGATTCTCCTGTGTCAGCCTCCTGAGTAGCTGGGACTACAGGCACATGCCATGACATCTAGCTAATTTTTTCTATTTTTGGTAGAGATGGGGTCTCACTCTTGCTCAGGCTGGTCTTGAACTCCTGACCTTAAGCGATCTTCCCAGACTGCTAGGATTACAGGTGTGAGCCACCTTGCCCAGCTTGCATAAAGTCTTTAGAAGTCCTTTATGGAGAAGAAAAAATTTTAACTGCCTTTCATAAATGTGTCTGACTCCATAATCTATCCTAAGTCACGTCCAGTAAGTAGAAACAGTTTGGCAAACACCAGAATAACAATCGTATTGAATGTTTATTAAACATTATTTGCATGTCCCTCTGCTAAGCATTTTACATATACCACCTCTTTAGATCTTTACATTAGGCCTATGAGGTAGCAAGCATGACCACTGCGTGTTGAGAACAGAGGCCCAGAGAGGTTAAGCCATTGGCCTGAGGTCACACATGAATGAAAGGATGAAACTGGCAGTCTTATCTATGTGGCACATGGTCCCCACCAAGTACTGTGTACACTTAACAAGTAGTTATGGCCCAGTGCGGTGGATAGTGGAGAAGGTGGGCCCCAGTGTGGGAGTTAGGGGATTAAAGGCCTGATTCACTCCCTGCTTGTCCTGGGTTCCTCAGGGTCACGGTCAGGCTCATGGCCATGGATGGAAAGACAGTTCACAGAGGTGGGGTCTCCAGACAGAAGTAAGGCACAGGGTGTAGGTGAGGCTGATTTCCCCCTCTTGGGCCCACTCTGTGGGTACTGCCTGGTCCAACCCCCGTAAGCGGCGGCTCCACTGGGCCTCAGCACACACTGAACACCGAAGGAGCCTGGCTTCGGTATTTCTCCTGGACCGTCTTGAGGATGGGTATGAGGTTCTGGAAGGTGGGGCGGAAGGAGGCCTCTGTCTCCCAGCAGTTCTTCATGAGAAGATAAATCTAGAAAGGAAGCACCTGGGCTGTGGTGGCAGCTCTCTCCATACCACGAAAGTGGCAGGGGAAGATGCAGAGGGTCTCACCTCAGGGGGACATCTGTCAGGCCGGGGCAGCCTTTCCCCTCGTTCCAGCAGCTCCATGAGTCTCAGCACGGTCATCTGGCCCTGGGTGTGGCCTATGAGCTCGATGAATTTCTATTGTAGAAACAAGATGAATTCTTTTCAAGAGGCAGTGAAGACTGTGGGTTCTTTTTGTTTTTTTCTTTTTATTATTATTTTTTCCTTTTTCGTCTTTTCATTTTTTGAGACAGGGTCTTGCTCTGTCACTCTGGCTAGAGCGCAGTGGCATCATCATAGCTCACTGCAACCTCAAACTCCTGGGCTCAAGCGATCCTCCCACCTTGGCCTCCCGAAGTGTTAGGATTACAGGCATGAGCCACCATGCCCAGCCGACTGCATGGGCTCTAATCCCACCTCCACACTTCTTGGCTGTATGACTTTGGACTTAGGCCTTTGCCTCTCTGGGCCTTAATTTCCTCATCCCTAAAATGGGGTGATAGCATCTACCACCAGGGGTTACTGCGAGAGTTGGATAAGCTAATATTCACAGAGTAAGTCTGAATCAGGTGTCTGCTATTATTACTAAAGCCTTACAGTAAGTCGTTCTTACCCGTCCAGAATCATCTTTTTCTTCTATAAAGGTTCTCTGGCTTTGAGAATAAACCCCTAACACATTCTGGGCTCCTCCCTCCTGTCTAGGCCTGGCCAATCACTGTATACCATGGCTACATAGTGATTGGCCGCATAGGTGGACACATGAGCCAAGGTGGACCGATCAGAGAAAGTCCTGAGAATTATGCTGGAAGGAGGACCACTGGTCCCCTGCAGCCAGCAGGCTGGGTGCTGGAGGACTGGCGTGCACTGTTGCCCCAACAGAGGGAGATGCTACCATAGAGAAGAGAGTTGGAGAAAATGGGATTCCTGATGACACCTGAGGGTCCAGTGTAAGCCCAACCCTCGGCCACACCCCTTCCCATGTAGTGTGAGAACAGCGGAGTGTGGTGTTCCTATTTTGTCTACATCAGTTGGAGTGGGGCTTCTGTCACAATCAGAGCCCCCTGCGCTGTAAGTGGCCCATTTTATAGATCAGGACTGTGAGGCTCAGGTAGGTCAAGCGCTTGCTAGGATAAGGAGCTGAGATGTGAATTCATGTCTAACTCCTCTAGCAAATTCTGGGGTGGGGGGGGCCTGGCTCTCACCGAGGGGGGGCTCTGGCTGGAGTCGCAGTGCGTTAGCAGCTCATACAGGGTAACCCCGAAGGACCAGACGTCGGAAGCATAGTAGAACTTACCCTCTTTCAGGCACTCTGGGGCATACCTAGGGGGAGGGGACATTCAGGCCTGGGGGCTAGGCTCTGGGTTTGGAGGTCAGACCAGGCTGGAGCCATCACCTGGGACTGACAGACCCCTCTGGCCTCAGTTACGACCTACCCTTAAGGGCGCAGCCTGAGGGGGGATGAAACTGTAATTGGCCAGGCCAGCTTGGCCCCACCCACCTGGCCTCCCTGAGCTCTGGTCCCACCCCCTCACCTCTGTAGGCCCTGCCCATTTCCACTGGGGTTTTTTTTAGGGGAGGGGAGTTGGTCATCTCAGACCCAGCATCAGTCTCCTCCACCCTGCCTGTTCCAAATGACCCTGGCACCCCACCCCCGTGTACGCCCCGCCTGGTCACCAGAACACAGGGCTGTCCCCATCCTCGCGCACGCAGTAGTACTCGTGGCCTTCGGGCACGGCCTTGGCTAGGCCAAAGTCCCCGATCTTGACCAGCCTGTCGTTGTCCAGCAGCACGTTGCGCGCAGCGAGGTCTCGGTGGATGTAGTGCTGCGCGTGCAGGTAGGCCATGCCCTGGGGGCGGGGCGGGGCGGCTCAGGATCAGTGGGGCAGGGGTGGGCCCCCAGTGGCGGGCCTGAACAGAGCAGGATGACTCGTGTGGCCAAGCAAAGGGGGCGGGGCCCGAAGCAGGGGCGGGGCCAGAGGAGTGATGCTTGGCAGGGGAGGGCCGATTGGGGTGGGGTGGGCTGGATCTGCTGGGCGTGGCCAAGAGAACGGAGACGGGGCCGGCGAGTAGACGGGACTGGACCGGTTCAGACCAGGCCAGACCCAAGAGGAAGGGGCGAATTCTGGAAGCAGCGGCGGGGACCCACCTCGCAGATCTGCTGGGCGAAGAGCAGCAGCTGGGCCAGCCCGACGCTGTGCCGGGGCAGGTAGTCTCGGAGGCTGCCCAGGGGCACATACTCCATGACGAGCTGCACCGACTTCTCGCCTGGCGCGGAGAGAGGCGGCCCGGGGGGTGGAGATAGAGGGAGGGGCCGGGGACAGCCCACCCTGAGCCATGCAGAGCACCCTCCAAAGTGGGGAGGGAAGGCCAAGACTCGCGCACGCTAGGCCCAGTCCTTAGGTGGGAAGGGCCCATCCTGTACCCTGTCCCCACGTGAGGGAGCTGCCGGTGACTCTGCCCATCCTGGGTCCACCAGGCAGCGCCCCCCAGTCTGGTGCCTAGAACCGCGTCCTCCCCGCCCACAATGCCACACCCACTTTCTAGCCACGCCCCAGAGCTAGGCCCCGCCCAGCCCACCTTGGTCCTCGCAGCAGCCCTTGTACTTGACGATGTGCTCGTGGTAGAGCGTGCGCAAGATATCTATCTCCCGTCTCCAGCCTGAGCGGAGCTGGGGGCCACAGTCCGCCTTGAGGGCTTTCACGGCCACCATCTCGCCAGTGCCGTCGTTGGTCGGGTCGTAGCAGTACAAGCTGACCTTGCCAAAGTGACCCTGGGGAGCGTGCGAGGGATGGTCAGCCCCACCCCCGAGTTCCCAGGCTCCGCCCCCAGGTAGATCGATTTGAAAAGTTTAGGCCCCCAAAACCACCCTTAGGCAGGACTTTACTCAATCCCCAAACTCCTCCCCCACCACGTGGGCTTCCAGCAGCCCAGGGCCCGCCCTCACCTCGCCCAAATCCCGGATCTTTTTCAAATAGCGCTTGTGGAAAACCGTGGGGTCTGACGCCGGGGAGTCGGGGTTCACAGTCACAACGTCAGCAAGATCTGGAAGAGGCCTCATAAGTGAGGCCAGATACTGGCCCTTTCCCCAGCAGACCCACGCTTGGGACCAAAGTGGCCGCTGCTCCACCAGCCTCTGTCCCCAGAGGTAAGAAAACATATTTTTGCAACAGCGGAGAAATTACAGTTCCTGTCCAACATGCACAGAGCAGGCTGCATTAAAACTGACACCTGGATGTCCTGAGACTGGGCAGAGGGCACAGACGTTTCATTGAGAAAAGAAATAAACTGTGATGGTCTCGTACCCAAAGAAGTTGTGGAAATATTAATGACAAGGACAGCTCAGGACAGCCAGCGCCTTTAAGTGAATTGGAAACCAGCACACACCCTGAACCACTGTATACCCAGCCACAGACCTTGGGCATACTGTGGGTGCATCAGCAGGAACCCCAGCCCTGGCCCTCTTCCCCAGGGTCCCAGCGCTGGGAGGTGGCTCACTGTGTGGCTGCAGCCGAGTGAGGTCGCGCAGGATGGTTCGGAATGATGGCCTCTGGCCTGGCTCGTAGGTCAGGCACTGACTGGTGAGCGTGGCCAGCTCGGGGCACAAGGGCTCAGGCAGCCGGTGCTGCTTCTGGTAGAAACGCTCTTTCTGCAGGGGAGGGGACCCACAGGAATCAGCACCCCGCATCCTTCCCCACCCCTTCTCCAAGAACCAGAGCTGGACCAGAAGCTGGACCTGCTTCTCCAGAAGCAGAAGCAGGCTGGACCTGGTCCAGCCAGGCGCCTGCTCTTGGCCAGTTCCATTTTGCAGATGAGGCATTGGCAAAGCAGCGACAACTTGTTCATGGCCCCAGAGCCAGGATTCGGCCCCCAGTCCTGCTGACTCTGCTGAGCTGAGCTGAGCTGCATCTGACACTTGTCCCTTCCTGGCCTGGCTTCCAGCTACCTCCCCTGGACGTACCTCGGAGGGGCCTCGGCCCTGCAGGGGGGCTTCCCCATCAAAGCAGATCTCTAGGAGGGTGGCACCAAAGCCCCACTTGTCAGCAGCGGTGCTCAGGCTGTTGGCTCCGCCGGGCAGACACTCCGGGGCCATCCATGGGATCCGCTCCACCCGCTCTGGGGGCCAGGGTCAGAGGTCACTGAGGGTGGGAGGAGGACAGGAAGCCCCTCTCTGTGCCCAGCCCTGCTCGGGTTCTCACCCTCCCTGGAGAGGGCGCTCAGGCCCACGCCCGGGTCACTCAGCTTGATGAAGGGGCTGGTGCCTTCCGCCAGCCCCGGCCGTGCCAGCAGGACGTTCCGGCCACACACGTTACCATGAACCAAGTTCTTGTCCTCCTGAGGTGGGAAGGAGAGGGATGTGGCCACGGGGGAGGGGCGTAGACCTGACTCCCAACCGCTAAACCATGGGGTACGCCCTAGGGACAGCCAGTGTGAAAAAGACAATCGTGGTCACTTTCGGCTACCAACATGCTGTCATCATGACCAAACAGCACTGGGGACTGTGTGGGTCCTCCCTGTTCTCTCAGAACTGGTGGCCGAGGCGCTCCTCAAACCCATGCAGGCACACTGCTTCTCCAGAGCCTTTGCACTGGCTGTTCCCTCAGAGCTCCCCCCCACCTCCCTCAGGGGCCACCTATTTAAAACTTCACCTCTTCCCCAAACCATAGCAACTACTTACCTCTGCCGACATGCTTTTTATCTTTTAATTTTTTTTCTTTTTTTTTTCTAAGAGATGGGGTCTTGCTTGCTATATTACCCAGGCTGGTCTTGAACCCCTGGCCTTAAGCAATCCTCCCGCCTCAGCCTCCCAAAGTGCTGGGATTACAGGCGTGAGCCACTACACCTAGTAGTTCTTATTACTCTCTAACACATTGTGCCACATACTCATTTCTCCTTGTTTGTCCCTTCCAATTAAAATGCCAGTTCCCTGAGGACAGGGATTGGTCTGTTTTGCTCTCTGTTGTGTCCCTAGGGTCTAAGACAGGGCCTGGAACACAGAGGGGACTCAGTAAACACTGAATGAGTAGGCGAAGGGGGAGGTCTGGAAACTGGGGTGACCAGAGCAGGAGGCGCAGGAGGAAGGAAGGGTGGGAGGGAGAGACAGTCAGAGGAGGCCACAGCCAGGCCCCAAGGGCCTCGGCCACTAGGCGGAGAAGGTTCATAGAAAGATCCGCCAGGGTCCGAGTGTAGACTGAGCGAAGGGTGGAGGCCTCCCACCCCAACGCCAAGACCGCCCTGGCCCTCCCCAATGCCAAGGGCCCCAGGCACAGGCCACATACCAAGTAGCTGAGGGCGCTGGCCAGCTGCTGGGCGACCACCACCTTCCAGGCCACAGGCACGTGGCCTCTCTCTCGCCGCAGCCACACATCTAGGGGCCCGTGTTCCACGTACTCCGTCACCATGATGTCTGCAAAGACACAGCTGCTCCAGGGGCTGCCTACCTGCTTCTACCCTCTGGGGGCAGGGACAGGGGCAGGACTGGACTCAGGGATTGGGCTTGTGGCTGAGGAGGTGTCAGGGCAGAGGCGTGGGCAGGGTTTGGTCTGGGCTGGGAGTGAGTTTGGGGAGAGGAGAAATGCAAGATGGGGCAGAGGCTGCGGTGGGCACAGGGTAAGGCAGAGGTGGACAGTGGCATGTGAGTCCAGGTGGGCTGGGGCATTGAGGAAGGTGAAGTTCAAGTGATAAAGGTGACCACGGAAGTGGGGCGCTTGAGGCTGGGGCAGAGTGATGTTAGGATGCCAGGCCGGGCGCGGTGGCTCACGCCTGTAATCCCAGCACTCTGGGAGGCTGAGGTGGGAGGGTCACTGGAGGCCAGGAATTCCAGACCAGCCTGGGCAACATAGTGAAACCCCATCTCTACAAAAAAATAAAAAATTAGCCAGGTGTGGTGGTGCGCGCCTGTAGTCCCAGCTACTCGGGAGGCTGAGGGAGGAGGATTGCTTGATCTCAGGTATTTGAGGCTATAGTGAGCTGTGACTCTGCCACTGTACTCCAGCCTGGGTGACAGAGCAAGACCCCATCTCAAAAAAAAAAAACCCAAAAAGCATGATTCCAGAGTAGGCAAAAAGATGTGGATCTGGGCGTGGGCCAGTACCAAGGTGAAAGTAAGAGAAATGTACACACATGGGGTGGAGAGTCTGGCAGGTCTGGGGTCGCCTGTACAAGGAGTTTTGAGGTCCACGCAGAGTTGGGGTACGCTGCAGCGAGGCTTCAGTAGGTTTGGATGTCAGGGTCCCTACAGGGCTGGGGTCTACCCGAGGCAATAGTGCTGATGGGGTCAGAGGGTGGACAGGGGCTGGGTTGTGGAGCTCACACGGGTGGCAGATGTTAACTAAGACGCAGTCAGGAATCAGGGTGTGGGTCAAAGGTCGGGTGCAGGCGAGGTCAAGGGATGTAAGTTGAGGGCTGGAATATAGTCAGGGCTGGGGATATAGCTTGAAGTTCAAGGTGTAGCCCAGGGTCAGGGTGCAGGGGAGAGTGGAGAAGTCGTCATAGGCTAGGGTGTAAGTTGAGGGTCAGGTGCCACCCAGGGAGTGGGTACAAGGTGGGGGGTGGCCGGTAATGGGGTGGTGGGTGCGGCGGGGACCACTCACTCTCAGAGCCTCGCACACAGACGCCATGCACGAAGGCCAGGTGCACGTGGGACACCTGGCTCATGAGGCTGGCCGTCTCGTAGAAGGCCTGTGGGGACCAGGCAGGTCAGGTGGCTGCAAACCAGACCCCTCCCATCCTGTCCCCCGCGCCCTACTCTGCAGACACACACAGACTGGGCCATGTCACTCACCAGGGCAATGTCGTGGTGACTAGGATCCAGCACTTTGAGCACCACTCGTAGCTTCTGCCCGCAGTTCCCACCGGGCATGAGGGGGTCCCCGCCATCCACTTTGCCCTCCTCAGGTTCCCCGCCCTCCACTTGCAGGACGCCCTCATACACATTGGTCCTCGTGCCCTGGCCCAAGTGGGACATCTACAGGGACGAGGCACAGAACATTGCCATGAAGACAGCTGACCTCCCTGGGACCCCAGCCCCTCCTGGCTACCCACCTGGGTGATCTTGTCCTGGCCGACGCGGTGGAAGCTGAGCTGGCTGAGGTTGAGCTGCCTGCTGCTGGCCCGAGGCCCCCGCATGACAATGAGGTTGGAGATTTCTGGGGGCAGGGGCAATGTCATCACTGAGGGCTGGCATGGGACAGAGATGCCACCCCCACAGGGCAGTCCCGGTCATCGTACCTCCCGGCCCGGGCAGGCAGCATCGGCGCAAAGAGAAGCAGTCGTCCCCGACCCGCAGACAGCGGCCCTGCAAGGCGGCGCGCAGCTCCCCCACGCTGGGGAAGGCACGGCCCCAGCCCTCCAGCACGAAGGCACCGGCGCGCTGCTCGATGGGGAACCTGCGGAGCTGCAGGCTCTGTGCGTGGCCGGGTGCCTGTGCAGGGGTGGCAGGGTCCGGGCGGTGAGCCGGGGTCCAGGCAGCAAGCGTGCCCAGCCCCAGCCCAGGTCCCCCGTCCCAGGCCCACCACCTGGCCACGCTGGGCCACCGTGAGGATGAGGCGGTTGAGGTGGCTGGTGCTCCAGTGGATGAGGTACAGGCCATCCTCGGGCCGCAGCTTGGCCTGCACAAACGGCTCCCTGGGGAAGGGGAGGACGAGGGGACACCATCAGGCCACCCAGGGCCCACTCCTGGACACATACTTGGTAAAAACTACACAGAACACCTGTCCAGAGGAGCACAACCCAGCTGGGACGAGTGACAGACACATCCACTAAAGTGGTGACGCTAAGTCTGGATGCACACACACATACGGCCACTCACATAGAGACATAGCACAAGAACAGGTACAAACTTGTACATGACAGACACAGGGGCTGACCAGGCTGACACACACCCGAGTCAGGAAACAGCCACCTGGGGCCACTCACAGGGTGACAGAAGATGGATGATCTGTCATACACCCAAAGGACAGCAATCATAGTTACACCTGATTGTGTAATACAGCAACACAAGGGCCCTGACAGCCCAGACCCAGAGGTGACAACTGTCACAAGCACTACAAGCCACCCAGGCCAGACAGTAACACCTGCAGTGGCTAACACAGCAACATGGCCCCAGACACCTGTGCCAGGGGCAGTACACACCCAGCCATGAAGGCAGGCATGGCCACAGGTCAAACAGCCACTCTGCCCCGCCCTCGTGTCACAGGTAGGACAAGAGACAGCTGATGACCAGACAAGCACACAGTGGCAAACTGTGACCTGGCAGCACCCAGGATGGCCACTTACACCCCTGCACCTAATGACCCCACAGGCATGGACACTTGACACTCTTGGCCCCACAAGTCACAAACAAACCTGTTGAGACACAAACTGCCAGCACCGCCACCTGCCTGCAGAGGTGGATGTGCCCGACACACCCCGAATGGTCACCAGTGTCAGTGCAACACATCGCCCCACGGATATCACCCATTTTGTGCAATGACAACCTTAATATGCAATGACAGTCTCAAACACAGTCACTGGGGCAGTGACATAGCCGCATGACAAACAGGCGGTTGTACATCCAGAACTGCAGTCACAGTCCCAAACACAGCACGCTCATGATGATGTGCAGTCCATACCATCTCTCAATCTCTCATTCTGTAACCCCTGGTGTGCACACGTATGTGTGCTCATTCACAGGTACACACGGTGTGCACACACACGCATGCGCATGGGCAAACACGTGCGCACACACAAAGACATGGGTACGTGTGCGTGCACTCTCATGAATGCACGTGTACGTGTGCACTCACATAAGCACATGCTGATGCACACACATGTGCACACATGCACATGACGTACTCATACTGAGAAACAAATGCACACACACACGCACACATGGATGAACACATAGGCACACACATGGCCCCTGGTGCTCACAGTCTAGTTGACAGTCTTGGTGGAGCCCCACCAGGTCCCCTAGGCCCCTCTGCGCCCCTGTCCCCCGGGCACTCACAGCAGGGGGCCATGGATGCCGTCCTGAATGCTCATCATCAGCCGTGGGGGGGCCACCTCGTGGCATAGGTAGTGGCTGGAGTCTGCTGTCAAGCGGAAATAGCCATCCACCAGGGACACGAAGGACAGGGCCGCAGCCTGGGAAGGCAGACTGAGCTCCTGCAGGCCAGGGGCATGTCACATCAGGCAGGTGGCCCAGGCCAGAGCAGAGTCCAGCCAGTCCCCTCCCTCCTGCCCGAGGTCCCACCAGGCACTTGTTGTCCTGCCGATGGATGCTGACGCAGCACTCTTTGAGCACCACGTGGGTGATGTCCCGGAAGTCACAGAAGTAGGCCCAGGGTGGCTCCCGCGGCCTGTCCACTGGCGGGTCGCCCGCCTCGGGCACCTTGGCTTTCTTCCCAGACAGGCTGGCGTGGGGATTCCCGCCACTGTTGCCACTGATGTTGTTGCCGCAGCCGCCACTAGAGCCCTGGACACCCAGCGTGCAGGGCAGGGGGTTGGAGCAGGCGATGCCTGTTCATTTCCCTTGCACTTTTCCTCAGGGGACAGATGGGAGCCAGAGGCACCAGGCACCACTTCAGGTCACCCTCCCAGGAGTCCAGGTGTCACAGGCAGGACAGGGACCCACCCCCAAGAGATAACACATACCAGCAACCTCCAGGAAGGCAGAGCAAAGAATCCCAGTCCACTCACCCCCAGGTGCCAAGTCCCCAAAAGGATTTCCCAGAGGTGCAGACCCCAGAAATCAGGACCCCAGGGGGCAGGCAGATGTAGCACACTCTCCAAGGTACAGACCCCAAGGACAGCCAACCGAGAGCCACATGGGGAGAGGGCTCATCTCAGCCAGCCTCAAAGATGAGCAGAGATCCCCGCTCCTGCCCTACCTAGAACCCCCGAGCGGAAGAGGGGCCCTGCTCACCTCCGTCTGTATAGGCCGCCACTGGATGCCGCCGGTGCCTGCCACCAGCACCTCGTGGGTGGAGGGCCCGGCAGCAGACTCAGGGCTGGGGTCCGCAGGGGACTGCCCGCCTTCCAGGGTGTAGCAGGGCTCCACCTCGGCCTGGGCCAGCAGCCTCAGGTGGCACACCGGCAGGCGCTCTGTGCCGAAGCGGGGCGCCAGCCGCTCCAGTGTGGCCAGGTATTTGACCATGACCACCTGCTGGGAGAGGAGGCCCGGTTGAAAGGCCCGGATGAACTTGCGGAAGACATTGCGCAGTCGCAGCCGCGTCAGCACATTGTGCTGCCGGATCTGCCTCCGGAAGGAGCGTGGGATGCAGTCCTTGAAGCTGTGGGGGCCACATGGAGGGGCTGGTCAGGGACCTGTGTGGCAGGCTAGGCTGGGCAACATGGGGCAAGTGGCTTAACCTCTCTGAGCCTCAGCTCATCTAGAAAATAGGCCAGGTGCAGTGGAAAATGCCTCAAATTCCAGCACTTTGGGAGGCCGAGGCGGGAGTATCATTTGAGGCCAGGAGTTCTAGACCAGCCTGGGCAACATAGCAAGTCCCCATCTCTGCAAAAAATAGGAAAATTAGCCAGGCGTGGTAGCGTGCACCTGTAGTCCGAGCTACTTAGGAGGCTGAGGCAGGAGCATCGCTTCAGCCCAGGAGTTTGAGGCTGCAGTGAGCTATGATGACACCACTGCACTCTAGCCTGAGCAACAGAGTAAGACCCTTTCTTAAAAAAAAAAAAAACATTAAAAATTTCTACATTCAGTTGCCCTGGAAACAGGCCTTTGCCGCCTTCTGCCTCTGGGCCTTCATGTATGCTGCCCCCGTGCCTAGAATGTATTGCCAGTGTAGTTGGCAACCAACTCAACTTCTGGTCTCAGCAGAGAAGTCACCTCCCCTGGGAAGCATTCTTTGATGTCCAGGCTGCAGATGGTCCTTCCTCTGGGCTTCCTAGAACCCTGGACTTTGCTGCCACAGCCTTAGTCTTTCAGAGAATAACAGGATAAGGATAGCAAAATACGTGCTTCTAGAAAAATGGCTATCTTTTTTAAAATTTTGAGGCAGGGTCTTGCCCTGTCACCCAGGGTGGGGTGCAGTGGCCCAATCATAGTTTACCGTCGCCTCCAACTCCTGGCCTCAAGCAATTCTCATGCCTGGGCCTTCCAGAGCACTGGGATTACAGGTGTGAGTCCTGCACCCAGAGAGAATGGCTGGTTTTCAAAGATCCAGCTCTTGCGCCACCTCCTCCAGGCAGTATGCCCTGACTGCTCAGCCCTCACTGCAATGCAGGAATCCACTACAGCTCTGTTGGTGGGAGTGAGAAGAGCTGGCTCCCAGCTCCTTGGACTCCTGCTTCCTTCCTTCCCTTGAATTCAAATGAGTTCTCAAAGCCAATGGGCTTTGAGGGTCTGCCAAGTCCCTACCTCCCTGCTCCAATTTCCTTCCCCATCCCCCTAACAGCAGCCTCCAACTCCTGGGCTCAAGCGATCCTCCTGTCTCAGCCTCCCAAATGGCTGGGACTACAGGAGTGAGGCACTGCACCAGGCCTGTACATTTCACTTTTGTATTTTGTTAATTGCCTGACTGCAATTGGATGGGAGCTCCAAGAGGGTGGAGAGTTTTGTCTGACTTATTCATTGCTGTCACCTCAACATTTAGCACTAGTGCCATTCAGGAATAAACCTGCTTTTATTTTAGTTTTTTTGAGACAGGGTCTCACTCTATTGCCCAGGCTAGAGTACAGTGGTGTCATCACGGCTCACTGCAACCTTACATTCCTGGGCTCAAGTGATCCTCCTGCCTCAGCCTCCCAAGTAGCTGGACTTACAGGCGCAAGGAACAATGCCTGGCTAATTTTTCTATTTTTTGTAGAGATGAGGTCTTTCTATGTTGCCCAGGCTGGTCTCGAACTCCTGGGCTCAAGCAATCATCCCACTTTGGACTCCCAAAATGCTGGGATTACAGGCATGAGCTGCTGCACGTGGCCTATATCTGCCTTTAAAACAGACAGAAAAAAACACAAAAACCTAGTGCTAGTAGGTGTTCGGTAAGTGTTAAATGAATAATGGCATGGCAAAGTCCACCCTGGCTCCCAGATGTCTGGGGCATTCCCACCCCCTGCCACCCAGGCAGTGTTGCCACCCCATTCCCAGACACCTGATCTTCTTGGCCACCTCCTCCAGGGGGACACCACGGTGGAGAGCAAGGTGGCAGAGGTGCAGAAAAGCCATGCCCAGGCTCTCATTCTTAAAGTGGTGGATCTCCTCCTCATTTGAGAGCTCCCACAGTGATGCCACATCATTCACAAACTCGTGCTTGCCCTGGGGACGGGGGAGTAGGGCAGAAAAGGAGGTGTGAGAACGCATTCACTCTCTAGCCAGAAGACTCTGGTTTACTATTTCTAGCCACCTTGAGGAGGGGAGAGATCACCGTTCTCTGGAAAGACCAAATATACAGCACACACACCACCTCTGTCCAGTCCTGTGCCTGTGGCAGACATCACTAATCAATCACAGCACTCTTTCCCCTTCGACCCAAACTCAATCGATTCAGGCAACCAAAAGATCCCAGATGACATGAGTTGAAACCTATTAGCTATATATTGAATCAGGGAGGGAATTAGGGGCCCCTGAACTGCTCCTAAGTCCCCCATAAATAGTCCTGCCTCCCCTCCCCAGCCCTGCTCACACCTGCTCAAAGAGGTACTCAAATGAGGCTGGGTCCAGGAGTTGCATGCCCTGCTCTGTCTGTTCTGAGGAAGCCTCAGTGCCCGGTGGCCCGCAGCGGTACACGGCCGGCTCCTGAGGATTCATGCCATGCCAGTTCCGGAAATAAAACCTGCAGGAAGGGAAGGGCAGTGCTGAGGGCTTAGTACGGATTCAGATCAGCTCCAGAACAAAAGGGGACAAATCTTCCAAGGGGCCTTCACCCACCTCATGCGGAAATGCAGCAACAGGCTTGTGTCTCCGGAGATCTCTAGGATGTGGTTTGGGGGCAGCCAGACTTGAGCTTGGGCATCGAAGAGGGCAAAGAGATTGACGCAGGGAGGAGTGATGCCTGCATCAGGGTAGAAAAGAGGTCAAGGTCAGGTCACCTGATGCCATCAGCTGAGAGGACCCCCAGATTCTCTGTCTCTCTTTACACTCCTACCATGGGCCGCCTCCCCTGCTTACAGCTTGAGTCTCACACTGCTCATGGGCAGAGGACAATGCATGGGTGACCATGCTGTAGCCTCACAGGAGGACTGCATTTCCCAGCCTCCCTTGTAGCTAGGATGGGGCCATTGGATTGGTTTCTGGCCAATGGGAGGTGGACATGTTTCCAAGCCTAGAAATAAACTCTCTTACCATCTTCCCTGTCCCAGGGATTTTGAAGGCACCTTGGGCCAGGTGGTGAAGATGGAGGTGAACCATCCGACCTGCATTTGATTTTAGGTAAACCTTGATTGTCTTAAAGCAGGAAGATT
Organism: Cheirogaleus major; assembly: GCA_963574435.1. NCBI lineage: Eukaryota > Metazoa > Chordata > Mammalia > Primates > Cheirogaleidae > Cheirogaleus > Cheirogaleus major. The sequence goes on along the minus strand of CAUYPO010029964.1, from coordinate 1,272 downwards.
TGGAAGGTTGCTTGTTACTGCAGCAAAACCTACCTTAGCCTGACTAACACAACTCTACGAACTGCTGGCAATTTGCCCGGTGCCTCCTCTAAAGTCTAGCCCCAAACACACATGCGACCTCCTCCTGGTATCTCCTCGTGAACATCAGAGGCCCCCTCAGATGTGCCTGGTTCCAAACGTATCTCATCCACGGACCTCAGACCTGCCCCTCCTCTGCCCAGTTCTCTGAGCCAGGAATGTGGTCCTTGTCCTCAACTTCCCCCATCCCCTGCACAGCAGATTGGCCACCAAGGCCTGCTCTTTCTGCAGCCTCCATGTTCTTAGGATCCTTCTGCCACCTTCAAATCCAAAGCTCAATTCTAGGCCAGCTTCCAAACTTGCCATCATTCTCCATAGCCACCCAAGGCATCTTTCTTTTTCTACATATCATTTTAGAGTTTTATCTAAAACAGTCTCTTCAGAATAATTTATGATCATGTACGAACCAGCTACCAGATAAAGAAATAAAACATGACAAGACCAACTGAAGCTCCTACCTACACATTTTTCCTTTCTCCTCCTGCAAAGAGGTGGTTACCATATTCCCAAAGTAGTGTTTATCACTTTCACGTCCTCTACAATCTAGTCTCGAATGTCACAACTTGAAATGTGTGGTATTATACTGCAGATGTCCTTCCGCAATGTGCTTTTCATGCTACAGTACGGTTATTTTTTTTTATTTTTTTTTTTAGAGGGTCTCACTCTGTTGTCCAGGCTAGAATGCAGTGGTGTCAGCCTAGCTCACAGCATCCTCGAAATCCTGGGCTCAAGCGATCCTCCTGCTTCAGCCTCCTGAGTAGTTGGGACTACAGGCACACGCCACCATGCCCGGCTAATTTTTCTATTTTTTGTAGAGACAGGGTCTCACTCTTGCTCAGGTTAGTCTCAAACTCTTGGCCCTAAGTGATCTTCCTGCGTCGGCCTCCCAAAGTGCTGGGATTACCACATCTGGCCACTATTTTTTTTTTTCTTTAGACAGAGTCTCACTCTGTTGCCCCGGCTAGAGTGCCGTGGCATCAGCCTAGCAAACAGCAATTTCAAACTCCTGGGCTCAAGCAATCCTTCTGCCTCAGCCTCTCAAGTAGCTGGGACTACAGGCATGCGCCACCATGCCCGGCTAATTTTTTCTATATATTTTTAGTTGGCCAATTAATTTCTATTTTTAGTAGAGACTGGGTCTCACTCTTGCTCAGGCTGGTTTTGAACTCCTGACCTCGAGCGATCCGCCCTCCT
>CAUYPO010029963.1:0-59655 GCA_963574435.1 Cheirogaleus major | reverse complement strand
TATGTGTATTCGTTCCTAAATTTACTATGTAATAAACTAAGTATTTTATATTACATATAAAATTTTGATTACATAAATATATAAATGTATAGATCAAACAGGTAAAATTTAATAGTTTAGGGCCAGGCGCGGTGGCTCACGTCTGTAATCCTAGCACTCTGGGAGGCCGAGGTGGGCGGATCGCTCAAGGTCAAGAGTTCGAAACCAGCCTGAGCAAGAGCGAGACCCCATCTCTACTAAAATTAGAAAGAAATTAATTGGCCAACTAAAAAGATATAGAAAAAATTAGCCGGGAATGGTGGCGCATGCCTGTAGTCCCAGCTACTCGGGAGGCTGAGGCAGAAGGATTGCTTGAGCCCAGGAGTTTGAGGTTGCTGTGAGCTAGGCTGAAGCCACGGCACTCTAGCCCGGGCAACAGAGTGAGACTCTGTCTCAAAAAAAAAAAAAAAAAATTTAATAGTTTAATATGAAGCTATATTACTATAGTTTATTATAATATTATATGCATATATTTCTATTCAAATGTGATTCATTCATATGTATTCTTGACAACTTAGTTTTTTGATTTAATATTATAATTTTACATTTACCCTTTATGCATATAGAGTTATTAATCTGATATTACAGAATACAGTTGATTCTAATTATGCATAGGAGTTGTGTTCTATCAGGATACCATGAACACCAAATTAGCAAATACAGAGCTGCTGCTCATAGGAGAAATACATGATTAGGTTTCTGTGAGATTCTGATCACAACATTTTTATCAACCAATCAATATACAACCTTGTTTTATGTATGTTTCTGTTTAAAGATACCTTATTTAATGTAGATTGTTGATTCGTTGACATTGAACTCACAGTTAACGGCGCTGAAACTCGAGTCTGAAGGAAGCTTAACTAACACAAGCATTTTCTCTGCAAGGCACATAACAGACTTCTTGCACTGAGGAACACCAGACAGCACTACTTCTGGGGGCCGTTTTAAACAGCAAAATCACCAACAAAAAGCACAAAACTGTGAAAAACCTGGCATTAAATAGACTGCAAAAGGACACTTGTTTTCAGTAGGAGAACTGAAACAAGAAAGCAGAATGTTACTTTATTTGACCTCAGCTGGCAACACGAGTGTTGCATAACTCAAATATTTTGCCCCTATGTGCATGTCAGCAAGTGATTGCAAAAGTGCTGTAAGTCATACTTAAATTTTTGTGAGTAGGCATATTTGAAAATATGGAATCACAAATATAATTGGTTGTATTTCATTTCTGAATATATGTATGTATGTGTGTATATGTGTTCATACATATGTGTTTGTGATACATATATAGTTTTTTTGTATTAAAAATATGTGATAACAGTGTGTCAGAATTCTCTTTGCCACACATCTTGACCAATGCATAGATTTTATATTATTTTTCCTAATCCAGTAGATATAAAATATTTCTTTGTAGTTTTATTTTGTACTCTGTGATTATGAACAATCTTGAACGTCTTTTCATTTAGTTAGAGTCATTCTTTTCTGTGAATGCCAGTTTCTGTACTTTGCTAGCTGCACTTGCACCAAAGGAAAAAAGAGCTTCCAAAGTGGTTCTTCTAAAATTTGGAAATATATGCATTCTATTTCTAACCTAGAAATTTAAAATTAAATTTTACTTAAAATTTGAAATTAATAATCATTTATTATTTTCAACTATATGGACATTAACTGAGAATTTGCAATTTAAAAATATGAAAAACACATGTAATAAACAAAAATATATAAATCACCCACAATCCTATTACTAGAATAAACTATTGTAAACATATTGGTGAATATTATGCTAGAGTTTCAATTATATACATATGTGTAACTTGTTTTACCCAATTAGAAATGACAATTTTAAGTTATATCAAAATTATATGTGCAAATATGTATCAAGGGGAAAAATCCAACTGATTTAGTTATTCCTAAATATTTTCACAATCAAATGATGATTCTTCTGCATGACTTTTTTACTTACAGTTTGCAATAGTTACGTTTTCCTACACAATAGAATCCTCTGGGCTATAAAGAGCATTGATGATCTGGCAGTTCTATAAAGTGCTCTATTAGTGTCTCTAGGAATTTATTCCAAGACACTATGCCACTCTGGTATAAGTTTTGACAATGATGCTTTCTTGATCTTATCAGAACATATCAACAGAAAATATTCAGACAACAAGACTTATGGTCCTTCCTCTAATGGATCATAAATGGTTTGTGGACTGCAATATTAAGCAACTGAAATTATCCAACTATTATCAGAAACCACCACCAAGTTTGCACAGGCATGGACCATAACTCTGTCATGACCGCCACTTTGGCAACAATGATCATAAGATGCCCTTCAGTGTAAGACACCCTGATTTCAAAAATGTGAAATAATGTGCTTCTGTGAATTGAAGAAGAAATAATGAATGCAGTAAATATTTACACATATATGTCTATCCATCCATACATACATGTGTATGTATATATACAAATTTAATAAATATATTATTAATAATAAATGTACTATATAATAGATACAGCTGAATTTCTCATTTTTTAAACTTATGACTATATAGTTACATCACTGGCTAATATTGACTAAATTATTTCAGTAAACACAGGAATATTTAGATTCTTACCTTATTTCACTATTATGAGCCATTGTAATAAGTACTTTTTTAATAGTTCTGATTTCAATTTGAACCATAGGAAAACATTTTCTTCCTCCAAATTCCTCACTTTTCCAATAAATAATTTAGGAACTATTATAATGTTGTTGCTTTTAAATAACATTTCTAATTATTTATTCATTAGCTGTCTTTTCCATCACAGTCTAAGATAACAACAAGGTAATCGTTGTATCTTCAGTTCTCAGTAAAGTTATTGGCATATAGTGGGATACTTAATATGTTTTTAAATAAAAGATAAATTGATAAATAAATAGCTGTGGATGTTTGTACTTAGAAAAAAACCCGTTTTACTTGTTGTGCCCACTGCTGTCATTTTATCGCTGCAACTATGAAGTTTCAGCCTGAATAATGAATTTATTTCCTTTCAAATAACAATGTGATATAATCTGATGTTTTATCATAAAATAAGTTAAATAAATAAGTAGAAAGAAAATGTAGTCCCATATATGTTTGTTTGAGGCAGATATTCTAACAGCATTTTCTAGACATGGAGAGCAATACTATGGCTTAATGCTGGTAGCAATTATGGTATTGAGTGACTGATAAGAAGTGAACCTTAGATAACATTCTAAATGAAAAATAAAGGAAAGCAATATTTGCTGAATGTATCTTGACTAAGGTATATACAAGTAAATGATGAGTCCACCATTCAAATCCAGAAAGAGACTCAAAAATCAGAAACATCCAAAAACTGAAAGAAGTAAAAATGTATAATAATGACATATATCACCTCTTCCCATCAATCTCTCTCATTTTTCTATCTCCAACACACACATACACACATGTACATGTACACGGATGTGTGTACACACACACATAAGCACACATTCCATTATTCTAAGTATCAATCCTCTCCATAGACATATTTTAGCAAATGAAAGTTCTTTTCTTAACAATTTTGGATGACTCTTTGTGATATGTGTATCAGTCTTCCACAGATAATCAACTGTTTCCCATTTCTGTAGATTCTGGCCTTAAAAAAACTCATTTAGGAATTCTGATTTCTATTTCCTATTAAATTCATATTTTCTAATGAACCTGTACATTTGTTCTTTGAGTTATCAACTATTTGAGTTGTCCCTGCTTTGTTATTCAAGTCAAGCTATTTTCTCAGATGCTATACACATCATTCTTTTCAAAAGTTTCCCTGCCTTTTTGAAAAAAAAATTATATGATCGAGCCACTTTTGTCTCCTTAATCTTTTTTCTCTGTTTTTTTGTATTAATTTTTCAGAGTTACCAGTTATTATCTCAGTATATGATCTTTTGCTCTCTGTTTCCAGCATATTTCCTTGCTTTTAATAACTGTATGCTACAGGTTGCAAGGCTCCACTCATATACCTCATCACTTTACTATGTATTTTGTTTCTTTTATATAAAGTGGCATCTTATGGTCTCTTAACCAATTCATTAGAAGGTGGAACCAGAACCAATTAATTCCAAAAATTCCACTGCTAAGATTGTCACCTTTTCCTTATTAGCAACTCTTGAGTTGACCAATAGTCACGATCCAATTCATACACACTCATTAGCTTCATGGTATTTTTTCTTTTTCCTGCACAAAATTCTGTAACCATTTTATACAATTTATTACTATGATGCATAATTTCTTTTATTTGTGAGCATAGCCAAGAGAAACAGAGTTAAAAGTACAGTTTTACCTGTTGACAGATGCCCACTTGAACAGATTTCTTTGGATTATCCGTGGGATCTTTAAGCCTAGTCGTTATACCTTGCAGTGTGATACTGAAGGTAATACAAAGGAAGAGAGGTAGAGCAGACTCCAGATTATCTAAAGAAATAGAAAAGCAAGTTGTTATTTGCATAATTGAATCCCATGAGCCTCATTAGAGCCACTATCTTTACTTCATCCCAATAAATTGTGACCATCTTTAAATAATTATCAAAAGTGAATATATCTTTGTCAGTCCATTGCTAGACCTACTAACATAACCAAAATGGATCAAATATGCATATGAGAAAAAATAAAAAGTATAAGATAAAGAAAAATCAGGTTTTATAATTTTAAAAACCCAATATATTATATACCTACACATTATAAGAAAGAAAAGAAAGAAAATTATTAGAAAGAAAATTATAACAAAAGAAAATTTATTGGAATTCATTAGTTGTCATTCAAATCATTCCCTAAAGCCATTTAAATAATTTGCTATAAAATTCAATTGAATAAATTTCAATTGACAATGGAAATAAACAGAAAATTTCAAAGAGAATTATTAGAAATAATGTCAATAATATATAAGGCTTACAATGAGACAGACTAGGTCATAAAAAAAACGAAAATTATTTTAGAGATTTTCTGATTTAGAATTCTAACTTCCTATTCAAATCGGTGTGAGAGATGAATATGCTAAATGTCTAATACATCAAATATCTTTATTTCAACTTAAATATGGTGCTGGCTATATAGAATTTAGTACTTAACAGTTTATTTTGTGAAAAGTCAGATTTTTAAATTATTAAATAAATAACTGGTTGCTTGTCTTGCATCCAGCGCCACCTATTTTTTAAAGTGCTTAACAAAGACAACAAACACACCCACCAGGTCAAAGGAGGTTTGTAGGAGAGGATGAAGAAAGTGTGATCTAAATGCCAAGTCAGTCTAGAAACTAGAGGAACAGTTTCAATCAGATGCTTAGAAAGATGGAATTTCACCTATAATTTTTAGTGGCATTGGCATCTTTGTTAATGGATATACAGATCCTTCTGCTGAGGAATTGAGAAAGCTAACAACAGTGCTGCATGGAGGTCAATACCTTGTGTATTATTCCAAATATAAAACAGTACACATTATTGCCACAAATCTTCCTAATGCCAAACAAAATTAAAGAATTAAAGGAGGAAAAAGTATTTTGACGGGAATGGATGCGGAAAGCATCAAAGCTAGATGACTCTGCTCCTACATTCCATATCAGGTATAAACCAAGCAGTCCAATATGCAGAAAAGTTTCAACTTTAATGCTGTCTGCAAACATGAAGATCTTGTGTCAGGTCCAAACAATATAGCCAAACAGTTCAACAACAGGTTAAGCCACATAATTAAGAAGATTGAGACAGAAAATGAAGTCAAAGTCAATGTAATGAACAATTGGAATGAAGAAAATGCAAATTATGATTGTAGTTTCCTGGATTTGGAGCAGATCTTTCTTGGAAGGGAACAGAATGGAAATCTGCATCGCAGAAGCAGCCATTTTAATGGATACACTCATACCTCTAAGGGTGCCTTAAAAATACAGGATTGATTGGTGCCCATGGGCGACAGCGTTGACAGCAGGCTTTCTCCAGACTCTGCTCAGGAGGAGGAGAAGGCTGAGAAGAGCAGCACTGACTTCAGAGAGTGCACTCTGCAGCAGTTGCAGCAAAGCAACCAGAAACACAGATGCTTTGAGTAATCCACACAGAACTACTTCTTTCTCACTATCATTGCACAGTAACAGTAAAATCAATGGTGCTCATCACTCCATTGTTTAGGAGCCTTCAAGTACAAACAGCACTTCCTCAGTACCTACTCATAGCCAGGCAGCACCTTCAGTGCCATCCAAACCTTCAGACTGCAGTTTTATTGCAGATGTCTATGCTCATTCAAGATTGCATCACATATTAATGTGGAAGCATGAGTTGACTGAGTTTGTCAATACTCTACAAAGACAAAGTAGTAATATCTTTCTAAGAAGGGAAAAGAAAAAAAAAATGAAAACAGACTGGTCTGCACTCATAACCAATACACGTAGATACTAAAATTGTTTTCTTAAGAAACAATCATGCTTGATCATTTTGTTCCTATGCTATCATTGGTACACTAATCAAGACTAAGTTCTCATAATGTAAAGTCTCTAGGAACATCAGATTATGAAGTTACAGTAAGTATAAGAGATCATAGAAAACTCTCTTATTTCCTAAAATATTTTTTAAACAATTAGATTTAATTGTGACTAAAAAACTTCCAAGTAATTTAAACAGTGACATAGTTGAGATTGTGAGCATTCATTCCTCATGTAGACCTTATCAGGTGTTGAAGTTTTGAGCTGTGTAAATATCACATATTTTCAGTGCTTAAAGTCTTGAAAGAATGAAATTGGTTTTTTAAGGGTAATTTCAAGAAGCTTGCATCATAATAGTTTTTAAATAATCAAGACAGATAGCTGTTAAAATTATAATGGTAAACTTTTAGTGAGATTATGTATTTTCACATCTAAGAAAATTGAGGATCTGTATTTTATTTTTTAACACTTTACTTGTCATAAAAAACAAATGCATGCAACAACAGCAGTTTATATTTCAGTGCCAGTCATTATAAACTAGAATCTGGTTTGAGGGTTTAGTTGCTTTTATAGTTTATAGGTTTTTTTTTTTAACGGATTTTTTTTACAGATTTAGGGTTTAATGTCAGAGATTAATATTACCCTTTAATTTATAGCTATAGAAACCGAAGTACAGCGAGAGGCTTGTGGTTCTGTTCTGGAAAGTGAGAAAGCCTTTCCGCGTGGGTTTTTTTCTGTTATATTTTGCTGTTTGATGCATTCCTAGGTGCTTTTTGGTATTTATGAAATACTTCAGAATAATTTTATAGGTATTAGATTATCCTTACATCATGTCTTGGCCTAGTAACTTGAAAGTAATTTAATTGTGAACGCTTCAAAGAACTATTATGAATTAGTTCCACAAATGGAAATAAAATGCAGAAATTTTGTAAAATTGCAAAACAAACAAACAAAAATGCCCAGTCAGTGAGAAAGTGAGGGTGGAGACTAGAATGAAGATGACTAAAGGAGTCTGAAAGTCATGAGTAACAACTGAGTAATTCATAAGGATGGAATTAGGGTATAACTTGCACTAGGAATGGAGAGTTACACTAAGTGGGTCTCCTGGGTCTGGGTAAGAGCTGTGAGAAGAGGCTCACACAGCAACTCTTGTCTTATCAGGTGCCTTGGAAGTCTTTGTAGCTTTTTTAAACTGCATGATTCAAGAATGGCAGCTCCATCCCACCCTAAGTAAACAGCCCATCTAAAGGTAGAAAACCTTCGTATTTTGAGGAAATGCATTTTCTGTCTTTTTCCTCTGGCAATGAGAACTTCCCTGGGTTCAGGGCAAAGCCTCAGAGGAAAGCCCCAGGCATATCTGCAAATTGAGTTCTGAGCCTCCCAGTCTATATGCTTAATTATACTCACAGTTTACGTAGGTCAGCTTAGGGGACAGAGAAGAGATCTTTACAAGTCCAAATTGTATATGCACACCAACATTTCTATGAAATTTCACAGTGCCTTATCCTGACTGGCCCATTTTCTTCCAGGAAGACTATCTCACATTCAGGATTCTTTTCAACAAACAGGTTAATAATCCAGGCACCCTTTGCTTTGTATATTAATCTATGTTTACATCTACTTTTCTACATCTATTAAGCTATCATAATATATTTACATATATTTATGCAGATATAGTCACAAAATGCACATAACTCGTCTTCAGTTTTAAACATGAAAGGTAGTGTTTTAGAATTTGCCAGTGGGTCTAAAAAGGCAGTAGAAGAACAATAATTCTTAAGCATATAAGAAGGCTTTCCTTTAATTTGGGAAAGCAACTATTAATATTTTGGGGACTGCTTCCTGAAGTCCAAGTAGGCATAAAGCATATTCACCCCTACAAAAAGCAGTATTAATTATCATAGCTAGAATCTGGACTGTGGTATCTGCTAATGTTGTTCCTTAGCAATCACACATATGCCACGTTTTATGATGGGCTTTACTTATAACTAAGTGCATGAAAAAATAAACAATGCTTTAGAGCTTTCAATTTTTTCTAAAGATTCAATTAATTGATTTTCATAATCCCATCAACCTGGAGGAACTGGTATTTTGATTCACATTTTATAGATGAGGGCATAGAAGATCAGAAGTGACTTTTCTAAAGTGTAATGTACAATAGGCGATCAAATGAGTGTCATAACTAATATCTTTTTATTAGGGCAATTGTTGCTGATTCCACTGTAACACATCAACTTGCAGGCTGCTCTTTCTGCATACAATTCATATTCCTTCAGTTTTATTCCTATGGGGAATTTCTAAATTTCAATTCTTGCACATGTCTTCACCTGTCTTTTTCACCAGAATTCATATACTTTTTCTTTGGAATTCAAAAACTACAACTATCCATCAAAGTCCTTTGAAATTCTTCATTATTCCAGCTTATTTACATCTGTGCATTTTATAATTTTGGGGGGTATATAGATGACAATATATTATCACTGTTAAAAGAGTGACTTGATGGCTACGAGACCATTTGGCTATTTCAAGTGTTTTTTAGAAACTTATATATTGGGATGTACTGAAGTCCAATAACTTTGCCTTGTCTTCTAGAATCAATATAGGTTGATTAATCTATGGAGAAAAAGATATAGGACAAATGAGCAACGAAACTATTAGTGATGGTCAGTGGGTAGACCCTGGTGTTATATTAAAGGTTCTTTTTCATTCAGTTGTATAGAGTACTAAAATGTTCCTTTATACACTTCATGAATAATCTTTTCTTCATCTTCCCAAACCTATACCAGCATGCATCAACTCTACAAAGCCTTATCAATAGTCTGCATAATCCAGAAATTTATGTTTCAAAATATGGTCCAGGAATAATTTACTCGGCAAACTTACGTCCCATATTAAATGAATAAGTGTTAGAAGACTATCAGCTTCACCATAAATTCTAGTTGCCTTAAAGTTAAAGCATAAGGTTTTCTGTTCTGCTTATAAAGTGGCCTATGTTTTCACCTAAATGAATTAATATGTTTCTTAATCCACTGATCTTTTCAGTCTGTATTTCCTTCTTATGCAAAAGGATATTGCAATGTCAAATCAATGTACAGTGTTTAAGTTTAGGTGACAACTCACCCAATTTTATAACAGGAATTAAATTGAACCAAATCTTTTCTTTTCTAACATGTAATTAAATTAAAATTGGAATCTAATCCTGAGAGGCTTTTTTATTCTTCAAAATGAACCATCTTTTAAATCTTATTGACTAATTTATTGTGAAATCTAGATATGAAAGATATCAATAGTGTATGCCCCACAAAATGTCAGCAACACAAAACCTATTTTTAAAAGCAAACTATCATTGTAGTTAAAAGACTCTGAGAATATTGATTGACAATAAGAGTCACACTAAAGATGCTTTTATAATGGGAAAATTAGGAAATTAGGAAAAATAATATGAACCAGCATATAATTATCTATGAAGAATTGGAAATGGATCTCCTATACTAAACAATCCCCCTGATTTCTAATACAAGTAGAGCATACCCTTAATCTGATACTCTGAAATCCAAAATGCTCCAAAGTCTAAAACTTTTTGAGTGCTGATTTGATGCTGCAAGTACAAAATTCCATACCTGACCTCATGTAATGGTCACAGTCAAAACATAATCAAAACTTTGTTTCATGTACAAAATTATTAAAAAATTAATATTATATAAAATTACCTTCAGGCTATGTGTATAGAGTATATATAAGCATATATGAATTCTGTGTTTAGATCTGAGTCCCATCTTCAAGATATTTCATTATATATGTGCAAATATTCCAAAATCTGAGATCCAATACACTTCTGGTCTCAAGCATTTTGGATAAGAGACACTCAACTTGTATCATATTTTCAGAAATGTATGAAAACATTTGAAGTAGGCTGAATGATGGCTATGTCCATATTTTAATCCCCAGAATCTGTAATATTAGCTTATCTGGCAAAGATGTGTTTAAGTTAAGGATCTTGAAAGACAATATCATCCTGGACTAACCAGGTGGGCCCAAAATGCAATCACATGTACTCGTACAACAAAGAGAGGCAGAGGAAGTTTGGAGAAAAACACACAGAAGAGAAGACACAGAGAGGAGATGGTGATGAGAAGGTGGAAGTAGAGCAGAAAGCGATGTGAACACAAACCAAGCAACTCTAAAGAATGCTGACTGCCACCGGAAGCTAGAAGAGTCATGGAACAAAGTCTCCCATAGATCTTCTTTTAAGTAGTATGGTTCTGTACCTTGGCATCCAGAAGTGTAAGAATAAATTTCTATTGTTTTAAGCCATCAAGTTTGTAGTTATTTGTTATGGTTGCCCTGGGAAACTAATATATTATAGTACTAGTGGTGACTTGTTTATAAAAGCCATAAACCCAGCAATTGCGCTATAAGGATGTTTTTCTTACAGGCACAATTGCACAGGTATGCAAAGACACACAATTATGTCCAGGGCGGCATGATTTATAACTGTAACAGACTGAAAGTTACTAGAAAATGAATAGGTTGCTGCACATTCATAAAAAAGTACTAACACTAAACAACTGTAAAAAGAATGAGGTATATCTACATGCACTAATATGGATGGAATGTTGTTAAAAGTATAATGAGTGAAAAAAATAAGCTGTAGAACAGGAAAATATGATTCTATTTATTTTAAAGTGTATACACATAAAGAATTATTATGTACATATATTTATATATGCATACAAATTATCTAGAACAATACATAAAAAGCTATTAATAGCAGATGCCTTTGGAAAATAGCTATGTATAATTTAAATATTCTTGAAATGTTTAAATATATAATGAGTATATCTTATATTTCTATTAAAAATTTAAAATACGAAAGTGTTAAAATACAAAATTTCAGTATGTAAATATAAATATATTTCCTTATATGTTAACTTGGTTGTGAGTTGTACTTCTGCTTGTGTTATAAGCAGGCATAAAACTTATTTCCCTTATAAAAGGAATATTACTTGTACCGTTAAGACCAGGACTGTGGTATGTGCTAATTTTGTTCCTTAGCAATCACATGTATACCATATGTCTTACTACAGGCCTTACTTATGATAGGATGCATAAAAAATAAACAGTAAAATTTTCCTATCTTTTTTCTAATGCTTTTCTCCTGGTAGCTAAATTTTCATCATAAAAGAAATCAATCACCACTTATAGGTCTTATCCAGTGGTTGCAGAAGACTAGGAAATGCTACCCCAAAATATGCCTCTTTAACATAAGGATTATTTTGAGCAGATTATTTTGAGAAATGGTAGACACAAGAGAAGCTCTGATAGTTACCCTTTTATAAGGGCAACTTACATCTGTAAAGGAAATTTCTATTTTTTCTTATTTCAGAATATTACGTGGGAACAAAGTTTTGGTCATATGGATTGCTTTTGTACTGCTCGAGTCAAAGTTATAAGCATGCCCATCACCCGGATAGTGTACATTGTACCTGTTAAGTATGATTTTACCTATCCCCTCCTCTCCCCTTGCACCTGCTTAATTTCTATTGAGTTTTATTTCTATATGTGCACATGAGTGCTAATCGGTTAGTTCCAATTTAATGGTGAGTACATGTAGTGTTTGTTTTTCTATTCTTGCAATACTTCACTTAGGAGGATGATCTCCAGTTCCATTTGGATTGTTGCAAAAGGTATTAACTCATTTTTTATGGCTGAGTAGTATTCCATTATATACATATACCACATTTTATAAATCCACTGACCAATTGATGGGTACTTGGGTTGATTTCACGTCATTGCAATTGTGAATTGTGCTGCAATAAACATTATAGTGAAAGTGTATTTTTGATAAAAGGACTTTTTTTTTTCCTATGTGTAAATACCCAAGAATGGGATTGCTGGATCAAATGGTAGGTCTACTTTTAGTTCTTTGAGGAATCTCCATACTACTTTTCATACAGGTTGCACTAGTTTGCAGTCCTACGAGAAGTGTATAAATGTTCTTCTATCTCCACATCCACGCCAGCATCTATTGTTTTGGGACTGATTGAAACAGATTGAAACAGGATCCATATCTCTCACCACTCACAAAAATTAATTAAAGATGGAAAACAGATTTAAATCTAAGACATGAAATCATAAGAATTATAGAAGAAACTGTTGGAGAAACTCTTCTAGATATCGAACTAGGCAAAGAATTTATGAAGATGACACAAAGTGCAATCACAGCAACAACAAAAATAAATAAATGGGACTTGATTAAATTAAAAGGCTTCTGCACAGCCAAGGAAACAATCAACAGAGCAAATAGACAACCTACAAAATAGGAGAAAATATTTGCAAGGTATACATCTGATAAAGGGCTAATAACCAGAATCTACAAATAACTCAAGCAAATCAGCAAGAAAAAAAAAAATCAACCTCATCAAAAAGTGAGCAAAAGACATGAACAGAGGTTTTTCAAAAGAAGATAGACGATTGGCCAATAAATGTGAAAAAATGCTCAATGTCACTAATCAGAAGAGAAATGCAAATCAAAACTACAGTGAGATGTCACTAACCCCAGTAAGGATGGCTTTCATCAGAAATTTCTATTTGTAGGGGTTTTCCCTCGGTATACCAGAAAGAGAAGGACAACCAATCACTACAGACTCATGAACGGAGAAGACACAGACTTACTGTGCGTAACAAACCTTATCCTTTTTTACCCTGCTTTTCCTGGGAATTTCTCTATAACTGGTCTTCCCCACACCCTTCTTTCTTTGCATCAGAGGACAATGGTATTTAAGCCTGAATTCAAAGCCACCTCAAGATTCACTCATTTCTCTGAGTATCTCCCTCCCATGAATACATGAGGTATCATGTTAATAAACTTTTCTTTGTTTTTTCCTTATTAATCTGTCTTTAGTTACTGGGGTCACAGCTAAGAACTCAGAAAGTGTAGAGAGAATGATTTTTTCTTCACTTACATGGGTGGCCTGAACAGTGCTAAAACAGCATGGTCCCTAGTTTAGCAGCATAAGCAGAGAACATGTTAGACATGCAAATTCTGGGGGACCACCAAGATCTATTGAATGAGAAACTCTGGGAGTGAAACCCAGAAAATTGTGTTTTAACTAGTGTTCCAGGAGACTCTGATGCACACTAATGTTTCAAAATCACTGGTCTGAGTCTGGACTCTTCTTCTAACACACCTGCAAGTGTTAGTTAATAATTGTAACAAAACATTCGTAGTCCTTGAGCCATCATGATATTTCACAGCTCCATATCTTATCTGCTATTCTCTCCAATTGAAATGCCCTTCATCACTATCTTCCCCCATGTGACTAGCTCCTGTTTATAATTTACCTCTATGTAAGCATCACCTCCCCTCTCTACAAGGTCTGATTTTGACCTAAGTCCTATCTCCCTGTGCATACTTTTTTCCTAACAGATATATCACATTTACTTGGCAGTCTCCCCTGTTCTTGAGGACAGGATCCATATCTTATTTCACTTTATTCCCAGAATACAGTAGGTGTTTGAAGGAGCTCAGGGAATTTCACCCCAAAATATGACTCCCTGGTATGAGTATATTAAATTAAAAACCCTTGGAGATCAGCAGGCTTTAAAAGAGACTTTTCCTCTAACTACATAAAGACAGGACAAACTCACCAAGAATAATTGTACTTGTTCCCCTACCTGTTATCTCATCATCCATAATGGAAAAGAAGACCAAGAATGTAACCACACCTGAGCAGACCCCTTTACAAAATAAAGACTGTCTCCAAAGATCATTTAAATTCCAAGAAAACTATTTATAAGTTAACTTCCGCTCCCCATCTAATCATTGTCCCTGATATCATTTATTACCACTCAAAAGAATTCTTCTCCCCCTTTCCGTTTACATAACCTGTTTTACCAGATCCAAAGCCTCATTCTTTCTATAACTTTAAGAGGGTATATAAGCTTCTGGACTCCACTGGGATATTAGACAATCACTGTGATTCTCCCCTTGTGCACAGAAAATAAATTTCCAATTCCTTTCTTTTGTTAATCTGCCTTATTATGAGTTGATCTTTCAGTAAACCTTCAGAGGCCAATGGCCTTGGTCCCTACATGTTTAATAAATATTCTTGAATGAACAAAAGTGAAAGAGTAATGAATGTCTAGGAAATAAATATTTTTATTGCTTTCAAATTAATATACAGCTATGCAGTACAGAAAAATAAACATTCTTATCTCTGAAGTCAAAATTCCCTGAATTCAAACACTGACTCCACCACTTTTAGATTTGTCATTTCACTTCTTGCTTTCATTGTAATATGAGGATTTTAACAGTGACTATCTCACAATATTAAGTGATAAATTAAGTATTTAGTAAGGGTCTATGGTAATTATTAATAGAATTAATCATCCAATAGTATTAACAGTATGCAATCCAGTTTGTCCGGAAAAGATAAGTCAGCCCAAACTTTTAAATAATTTTTCACATT
Source organism: Cheirogaleus major (assembly GCA_963574435.1). Taxonomy (NCBI): domain Eukaryota; kingdom Metazoa; phylum Chordata; class Mammalia; order Primates; family Cheirogaleidae; genus Cheirogaleus; species Cheirogaleus major. The sequence continues at coordinate 44,701 of CAUYPO010029963.1, read as the reverse complement.
CTTTAGAGGAAAACTTATGTGAATGCTTTACCTATTATCACGTTTGCTATCTTTTCTTCTCTCTCAGAGTGAGGGTTTAGGGAAACTATATATACAATGAGAGAGGAGGCAGTAATCAGTGTGTTTTTGTTTCGTTTTGTTTTGTTTTTTTCTCTCTCAACAGTTTTTAAAACCACAGAATTCTTTATAGAAACATAATCTTACTCAGAATCATAGCACCCAAATTAGCTACTGTAGTTTCTGGGAATGGGGTATCGCAGACAGCCTGAATTGCCACCTGTCTGCATCCACTGACACCTGAAATGATTCCCGAGGTTTCTTTGAAAATGCTTAGAAGTCCTTGGAGCATATCTCGGAAGCCACTTGTAATACATTTTTCACCTCTAATATTTAGTGACATTCTCTGGTCAACTTAGAAATAAATGAAATTATATTTAAGAGATTTTTGGATCCTTTATCTTACCTTTAATCTTCAAAGATTTTCTGGTGTTTTGGTTCTTTCCTCAATTTGAAAGGATTAGATCATTAACTGGGACTAAGAAAGAGGGGTAAAAAAAAAATTCCTAGAGACATCTAAGAAAGATTACGTGGTCAGAGAATACCTTTCTGATTTTTCTATTTAAATGGCCATTAAAAAAATTAAATAAGAAAAAAAAATTCACAAGATCTCCAGAAATAGCTATAATCTCCTAGAAGTTTCTATAAAGTACCATACTGTTGGGGCAGGACTTTAAAAAGTACCACAGCAAGGTGACTCAACTTGGCCAGAGGCATCGGGAAATATGGTCTTCCATTTCACCAAGATAAACTTCCCTGGTCTACTGACTCCTTTGGCCACCACTGATGGGCAGAAGCTTCCTGTGAAACACTGCTAGCTTTAGAATCCTGAACATATTTAGTTCCATCTATGACACATCTCTTTGTCACCAACACTGTCAGCTATCATCTCATGATTCTGTGACCCCTCCCCCATCTCCCTTGGGTAATCCTGTATATAGTATGGGAAAACTAAAGACAATCTAAATGCCCAACTCTTGGAAATGGTTGAATATAACACTGTCATCCATTTGATAGCCTATTATACATACATTCAATGATGGTTATGAAAATTATATAACATGGAAGTACTTATTATATAATGTTCAGTAAAAAAAAATGATGAAATAAACCTGTATGATAGAAAACTTCCAAATATGTGATAAAAGAGATGTGTAAAAAGAAAATACATAGGCCACTATGTTGGGGTGAGGATTGTATTAAAAAATCATATTTCCTTAATTATACTAATTTGGTATAACATCATTATAATATCTTAATATATAAAATATTTGAACATTATACCTTTACTAATGTGCCCTAATTTTGATTTTTATATCTGCTTTGAAAAATAAGTTGGTTTTAACTAATCTATAACTGACTCAAATGTGGTAATTGTAAGGCAATATGGCGAAACTGCAAACCATTTTAGAGATCTTACCTATATTTTTAAAAGTTTCCCCGTTTTTGTTTTATATTATCTTGTTTTCAGTCATACCTAAATAAAACTATGACTTTTGCATAATTGTAAAGTTGCAAAGGGGATACACAGAGATAGTCAGCACACATAAATTTAAATATATATAACACTCCCTGATTTCCAAATGCCTCTATGTATAATATTTGCTGTTATCTGTTATGTTACACTAAGCAATTTAACATTCATTTTCTCATAATTCTTTCTAGTAACTATTGCCTCCATTGTGAAGACAATGAAACTGAAGTTCAAGGATGTGGAATATCTTGTTTAAAGTCTTAAAGTCTACCTGCAGTATTTGTCTCACTCTAGAAGTAGGCTCTTAAAGAATTAAAAGCCACATACTTCCTACTATGTAATATATTCTTATTACTTTTCATTCATAAATGACTTGAAGTGTTCATATTGCCACTCCTTCTCCACTTTACTATATATTTGCCTGTTCTATTATTTGCTTTGCTGAGGGTCACTTGCTTGGGTTTTCTGCTCTCCACCCTTCCAGCTATGTGCTTCCTAAATGACTTTAGGAGATGGTAATTGCCAAAATAGGAAGAGGAAATGAAAGCTGGAACCCACAGAAAATTTAACTATTCACTGGATTCAGGAAAATGGTACCAACAGTCAAGATTACGAAAGAACAACTTTAAAGGGAGGCATTGTGAGACCAAATAAAGTTATGAGATGTCTCTTCTGCTATGTACTCTTATGAGCGACTTAAATTAGTAGATTTTTATTTTTCGTTTATACTTATTTGTCCCCTACCCATCCTTGTCATGTTTCTCTGTAGGCACAAAGCATAGTCCCTAACCAGTGATATTAAGCTTGGCCACGTGACTTCCTTTAGCCAAAGCAATATAAGCCAATGTGGTGTAGGCCCTGTCTAAGAGCATTTGCATGTTTTGACTTTATAGTAATCCTTAACTTCCATTACAAGAGCATGTTTCTTTAGCCTGGAGCCCTGAAAATAAGAATATGTTTGAAGGTCAGCCAAGCCCAGCAGAATCAACCAGAGCAACAGGTGACCTCTAAGCAGCATGAACAAGAAATAAATGTCTGTTACTGTAAGCCCAAAGATATTGCTGTTGTTTGATAAAAGAACAAAATTTGAGTTGGAGAATATAAAACAAAATCTTTAAATGTGTGGTATTGGCTTCAGAGATGGGCAGTTGATAGTGGGAACCTGTTAGAAGAGGTTAGAAAAATGGCAACTTATGTTAGCCAGTGGCAAAATATTTGCTAAAACTTTTGTATGATATCTTGAAAGGCAGAAAATGCACACAATGTTTTGGGGGCTCTGGGAAAAGAGGTATGGAGACAAAGTTGGTAGCAGGACTTGGCTATAATTAACTACATTTAATAAGTTACTAGAAAATAAGAAGCTATGAGGCCATACCAGCAGGGATGAAAAGGGAAAAGGGACATGTATTAAAGGACTTGCAGGGTTGAAGGACATATTTTTTCCCCCTTATCATCAGCCTGGTAAAAGATTCTCAAGTAAAGACATTGTCTCAGGGCAAATAATAAAACGCAAGATCACCAAGCCAAGGGAAAGACAAAACGAAGAGTGTGACCTTAGCATTATTTTTTTTTTAAGTTTATGTGCATTTTATTAATGGATTTTTAATTGACAAGTAAAAATTGTATATACTTATGAAGTACAATGTGATGTTTTGATATATGTGTACACTGTGAAATGGCTAAATCAAGATATTTAACACACACACAGTACTTGACATACTTTTTTTTGTGGTGAGAACACTCCAAATCTGCTCTATTAGCAATTTTCAAATATACAATATATCATTATTAACCGTAGTAACCATGATATAAAATAAATCTCTTGAATTTATTCCTCCTGTCTAACTGAAATTTTGCTTAGCACATTTTCTTAAAACCTCTTACAGGATTAAGTTAGATATCAGCAAATCCTTTCAGTTTAAAAAATAGTTAGAAGTGGGAGTAAGGAGAAGAGATCAATGGTGTGGTCCCATGGAGGGCTGATAAACTCAAATTTTCTATTAATATAATTAAGTATATGTAGAGAAGCATGTCATATAAAGAACTGGTGGTATGACCACTTGCATTAACTACAACCAAATAAATTTTAAAATGTTTTTAAGAGGACTATCTTACAAAATATGCTACCAGCCTGAACAGAAAGGAACAGTGACTGTTGGAAATGTAAAATGACCAAGTGATTAAAAATGACTTCAATATCGAGTAACTTGCTTTATGTGATTTGCAAAAATAAAACATTATGGAAAATGTAAATACATGTATCACAGTAAATGTCACTAAAGTGTTGTAACCCTTTGGGCAAGTGACAATCATACTGGATCTTAGTTTCTTTATTGGTAAAAAGACAGTTCAGGATTAAATGTTCTCTAAATCCCTTTGGGCTTCTATACTTTGATTCTATGACACTAAAATAATCCTCTTTTCTAGACTTTCTTAGCATATAAAATATAAATTTTTTTCTCTGCTCTAGGAAAATTCTAGCACCATTCAAAAATAAGTAATGAATATATACACAGTATTTGAATAACTTTTCTAAGCTTCTAAAAAAACTATGGGCTGAATAAGAAAAGTTCTTTTGAAAGAATCATCTGAAGGAATTCCATTATCTAAGCAGACAGGGCCTGTGCTTAACAATTAAATACTAGAGACTCATAAAGGAGCTAAGGGATCTTAGTTCCTTAAAAGTGCTTAGAATTTTATTCCATTCTCAAATCTCAATTTAGTTTCCATAAAAATTATGACATGAGATCCTCAGAGAAACTAGTATATGTTTAAATAGCTTTTCATTTATCAATATTAAAATACTGCAACATGTTCATGCTATTTAACAGAATATGTTCCCATTAAACTGGGACAATTTGGCTCAATGTTGAAAAGAAATCACATGAAGTTATTTTCTTCAAAGACAGAATGAAAATAGCACCTTGCATGTTGTATGTTCAAAATTTTTTTAAAAATAATATTTCCATTCATAAGCTATATATTTTATTGAATTCCCCAAATCTGCCCAATATATATACTCTTAAAAAAAATTTTATACTATACAACTACCAAATAGGAATCATGTCAACCACATATTGTTACATAAAAATATTATATTCAATAGCATCTAAATAGCCACTAAATATATCATTAATAATGCATAAGAGTTGACTACAAAGGACATCTCCCTTTTCAAACTTATATATAAATTTAATGACGTTGACATCAGTAGGGAACATATGCGATAAGCATTTCTTTAAAATGATCAATAAAACATCCTAAAGGGGAAGGCAAAGCTGAAAGGGATCATTTTTATCTCATTGTATGAAATTCTCAAGATTCACTATGAAGACATTCTCTAAGGAAGTGTCCCATTGAAGTGCCACAGAATTCACAACTCCAAGCTCTCCTATGTAGAATCCGGTGTCATTGTTATATAATATTCACTAAACACTGATGATGAAGTTGGTGTTGAATGGACAAAAAAGAGCCCAAAGTTAAATATAACCTAGAAGAAAGCTATAGGAGCTGCTAAAAATAAATCAATTGGTTTAATCCTGCTTGTTACTTCTGAAGATGACCAGAACATCCTCCCAAATACAGAGTGAAGAAAAAATTCTTTTTTCCTTTTCCACATTTCTTACCATACTAGTCGATATTGTGAGTCTCCCCAAAACACATAAACAAACAAATATTCCTATTTTGGCAATTACCATCTCCTAAAGTCATTTAGGAAGCACATAGCTGGAAGGGTGGAGAGCAGAAAACCCAAACAAACAAAAATTCCTCCAGGAATTGATGACATACTTGCACCACATCAAATTAGAAGTAACAAAACTATTAGAAAACTTTGGACTTTGCACATTTTGTGTGTTTTTCTTCTCCCTTTGTTTTTCCCTAAGGACCTGTAGGCTGCCCTCTTTTAAGTTTGGTGGCAACTGGGAAGGGAAGATATCAATAATGCCAAGCATTAACTTGATCCTAATTTAATTACTCTACCTTTTAATTATTTTATTATTAATAGTTTAATTTTGGTTCCACCTTGTCCTTTTCTCATACACCCTGGTATCTGCCCATCATCCTAGACCAGAGGTTCCCCTGTCTGACTTGTTTCTACTCTGTTCCAGGCTATACACACATATTTATTCTGACTTTGCTGCAGCTTGGCTGAACAGCTCTTTGTTCCTTGTCCCAATGCTTCCTTGACATAACTACATTCAGCACTATGCTTTTCTGACCTTGGGTTTGCCAACCACATTCATTCCAGCCTGACAGAACACCAGCAGCTAAGTCAGGAGCACCATCCTTCCTACCCTGCTCAGGAGAATGACAATATTCCAAGCCTGGGAACAGCAAAAAGGAGATTTCTACTTTCTACCAAACAACCTTTTCTTCTTATTTTGTCCTAGAGAAAAAAGGAATACATCCTTTTTCTCATGCTAATCCATTTACTTATGATTCTTAATGAGGTTGCTCTTGCATTTCTAAAGGATTTGGTGTCAATAATATTCTCCTTTATTTTTAATTTATCAGTCTTTTGGGGTTCTTTCCCTTAGCCTTCCAAGTGTATCTATCTCCCCAAGCCTAAAAAACGGTAAGGAAAAAATAACCTCTTTCATACTTACTTTTCCTTTGAGCTACCACAATATTTTCTTTCATCTTCTTCAGTTCAAAATTTCATGCAAGGGCTATGTTCCCCTGTAGAATCCCCCTTTCTCACCAACCAAGCATTGTGAGTTTCTTGCATTGGGCCTTCTCATGTAAAGTTTGACTGAATACATTTTATCTTGAAGATGAGCTATGACTTCTTAATCTCCAAAGCCTTTGAACCATATCTCATGAAAATTTTCTATGGTATTTAACAATATTCAATTGTACCTCGTACTTGAAACTTTGCAGTCCTTAGCTTCTCTCTTATTCTGTCACTATTACTTCTTCCATGGCTACTTTTCCTATTCAGGTCCAACATAGGGAGATTTCCATAAAGTCTGTATTATTGACTCTCTTTTTTCTCTTTACATACTCTGTAATATTATCTGCCTCAACAGATTCAGTTGCCACTTTTATTGGTGATGGTTTCCAATTCACTACTCCTTGCAGTCAGCCTTTTCCTAAAGTATATTTTTTTATTTCTTACTTCTTTGCTAGACATTTTCAAGTGGACACCCCAATAAAATGTTAAATTCACCTGAGTCTGTTCATTGTAATAGCAGTCAGTTCCTAGGCTGAAAAACCCTGAGTCCTTTCTTCTTTTTTTCTTTTATAAATCACCCCCTTTAATAGCTTTTGAATGTATTCTTCTTTCCATTTCTCTTTTGGCCACCATGGTTCACATACTTTTCACCTCACATATGGACAACCACATTGGTCCCCTAAGAGACTGCCTCACTTTCACTTTCTCATCCTTGTCTCCCGCATCACTCCATGTATCTGGACTCTCTCCAATGCACCCCAGCAAGATTAATATCCCAATAGTACTTCTCAGATTGTGTCACTTCACCACTCAAAAATCTTTAATGGCACCCTAGAGCCTTCAATCCAAGGCACCATAAAATTTGTCTACATTAAATCTTTCTTGCTCATTTTTCACTATTCCCTACATGTTATTCAAATTGAATAACACTGAATCAGAAAACACCTGTTTCACAGGATGTTAATAGGCATTACATGCAAATGATCAAGTAGATTTGAGAAATTCTCTGCCAAATGGTGTATTTATGTCACAATTTTTTAACCTCTTCACTATGTTAAGACGCAGTGCAATTTGTTTTATAGAATGGAGAGCTCCAAGATTTCTTTTAGAGCAGAAATTTTTTTCCCAAGAAATCCACTTTCCCTCCATTTACCCAACACACCTGCATTGCCACTTGATGAAATCACACCCATCCTTCCACACAACTAACTGATGCCATTTAAAATAAAATCAGGGAATTATTTCTAATAATTTCTGAGAAAGGAAAATCTTTCTCTATACTCTCAATTAAAGCTGTACAATTATACCACACTATATTTCACGAAATTATTCATATCCCCCTCCAATCCTGGACTGTAAGTATCTTGAAACCATGAACGGTGAATAAATCTTATTTATATTCTCAATAGTGCACTACCACAGTAACCTCAGCCCAAGTAAATAACTTCATGCTAGGATAGGCAAAACTTTATTATATCTATAAAAACTATTTTTAAGAGTAATAATCATTTACTTCTTCTAGCCCCAATGATGATAAAATTTATGTACATTTAATTATATAAACAAGTGCTTAAAAATAAAGTGACAACCCTAACAGGTACTTTGTTACTCATAAAGCAATGTCTCCTAAAGCAGACACTGGTGCTAGAATCCTTGTCTGCAGAAAATGATAAAATTTAGATCTACTCAATATATTTGGTTTAAAAGCTGAATTTATTTCAGTACATAAGATACAGGATTCACAAGGACTAAGTAAGCCTAGGTAAAGAAATTTTGATCTCACAAAAAATTTTTTTAGAGACCAGTTGAATTTTACTTGGAATTTCTAGGATCAGTTCAACCCAGTTCCTTTGGGGCCAATGTGTAAATTTCATCACCAAAGGCATTGGGCAATGAAGCGGTGTTAAGGGATTCCTGGGGTCTCAGGACTCTGGTTGGCTCTAAGCTAGTCCCTCTAGGAGATGGAAATAATCAGACCTTTGAACCTAACCCTATTCTGACATGAATTCATACTGAGCTGAGCCATGTTCATCAGGGACCCAAGAAAAAATGATCTGACTGTCCTTAGTTCAACCTGTCCCCACAGCTGAATACTATAGGTTGAATCATGATTCTAAACATAATGTTCAAACTTGAACTTGAAAGGAGCTACAAAGTGAGAACTATTCTTCATTCTTCTTCTTTCCCCACCATACTTATACCTCTCTGTAATTTGTATGCATCTTCTGGTGAATAGTAAGATTATTATAAAAGATTATTTGGTTAGGAAAAAATGTTATCAATAATTTCTCTGCAATTTTTGAAGCCATTCTATAAAAACCTGTTTGCAATGAGCCATAAAGGCTTCTAGATTAAAAGAAAAAGAGTATGTTTATACCAAGCATTTTCTGGTATAGGCAAAACAGGGACCCCAAATTTGTATACTTATAGAGCTAGTGAATTGAAGATCATTCTAAGAGTCTATTTACATTAACTGACAATTTGTGGTTCTTTATTTTGTTTGTTCTATGTGGCTACAGGCAGAGAGGATGGTGCATGGATACCCAGGAGAGAGTAAAACAATAAAATAAACAAGATGAATGGCCTGGTACCCACACTTGTCTAGTATGCAGGATAAGTTTGAAGTCCCATGGGAGAGAAAATTTAAGAACAGAAGCTTAAAAAGCTGTTTTCATAACAGACTTTGAGACTCTGAACAAAGTGATGTTTTAAGATTCACATGGCCAAGTATGGTGCAGATTTGGACAGAGAGTATTTTTACCATTGCTGCCTGCATCACAGCTTTGGGTCCTTGGGAATCAGTTACTTTGGGAGCATCAGAGGACAGTGCCCTTTACATAGGCAGTGTTTTCTGTTGCTGCTGCTCTTGTTTTTTCTACTGAGGGCATTAGCAATGGTGAGAAAGCAATAGTGGAAAAACTCATTTGACCTCTCTTTCAGCTCATGTGCTTCCCAGAATTATTTGGTAGGGGACATTACTGAGAATTCAGGGTCCTTATAAGGGCAGATGAAAGATGAAGAGTCAGAAGAATCAGGCTCCATTTGCAGTCATCACTTCATCTACTCATTTGTTCAACAGATATCAACTGAAAACCTATGAGCCAAGCATAGTGGCTATAGTGCTAAATAAAACATGGATACACATTTTAGTTGAGATACGCAATAACACAGTAACAGATATAAATAAGATAATTACAGTTTATATTCTGTATAAAGAAAATAAATAGAAAAGATTCAGTGCAAAATGGCTTACTAGAGACACTGGACACCTCTCCTCTCTAGAAAAAAGAGACAAAATTTTGAGTAAAAAATTGTACCTTGAACAGAATATCCAGGAGAGAACACAGGACTCCAATGGAGAGCTCAAGGAAAACACCAGCAGCACAGGATTGTTAGGTCTGGTGGAGGATACACAGGTGGCTAAGGGCAGAGAGCAGGATCTGAATTGTAGCTAGGAACCAACTGTGGCTAGGAACTGTTCCCTGGTGGGAACATGCATAGTAAAAAGTTCCAAGTAACCTTTGACCCAGAGCTCATTACCATCTAATTAGCATAACATGGGCGGAGCTTGGTGGAATTCTGGGGATGATGCATGAGTAGTAAGGAAATTGCTATATAACCTACCATGTTATGTGACACTAACCTGTCAACAACCCCAAAAGGTGGAAAAGGACAATCAATCCTGTCAGGAGAAAGGCGGGACAAACTAGTGAGCTTATAAAAGGGAGCGTGTGTTCAGACTTCGGCATCTTTCTCCACTTGTGAAGACTAATCGGTTCAACTCTTCCTGCATATTTTCACTTTGTGTAGCTTTCTTTCTTTCATTTGCTTTCATTTCAAAGCATTCCTTTGCTTTCATTCTTTCTTTTATGTGATAAACTGTATAAAATTGCTCTGTGTTTGTGATCACTCTGTCATTGGCTTGACTAGGTACCAGTACTCATTCGTCACACTAAAAACCAGGGCATTAGGAAACAGCCACACAGACGAACCTAACAGGAGAAGGAAGCAAGAGAGCAACTCACTGGAGATCAGAGAGTGGCAGGAGCCCAGAGGGACTCAACACTGGGGAAAGGGTAAGGGTAAGTGGGAAGGGAAAGGGTAAGTGAGTTTTGGTGCTCCATCCACATTCCTTCTGTGACTGCTGTGATCCCAACTGAGGAAGAACTCCTCCTCCTCCACCCACACAAACACTGACACAGGCCTGGCCATTGATTCGGACAACCCTGGAGGGCAATGCACCCAAAGAAATACAAAAGATTAACTGAGACGACTACAGACAAGTCTATGCACACAAACTAGAAAATCTAGGGGAAATGGATAGATTTTTGGAAACACACAACCTCCCAAGCCTGACTCAGGAAGAAATAGAAGCCCTGAACAGACCAATAATGAGTAGTGAGATTGAATCAGCAATAAAAAATCTGCCAAAAAGAAAGAAAGAAAAAAATAAAAAGCCTAGGACCAGATGGATTCACAGCTGAATACTATCAGACCTACAAAGAAGAACTGGCCATTATCAAAATCAGAAAACAAAGAGATGTTGGTGTAAATGTGGTGTAAGCAGAACACTTATATGCCATCAGTGGAAATGTAAATTAGCATGACCTCTATGGAAAACAGTATAGAAATTCCTCAAAGAACAGAAAGTAGACCTACCATTTGCTTCAGCAATTCCACTACTGGGTATCTATCCAAAGGAAAAGAAGTCATTATATCAAACAGACACCTGTGCTGACGTGTTTATTGCAGCACAATTCACAATTGCAAAGATATGGAATCAACCTGAGTGCCCAGCAACTGATGAGTGAATAAAGAAAATGGTGTGCGTGTGTGTTCGTGTGTGTACACACACCAAGTAATACTATTCAGCCATAAAAAGAAATGAAATGTAATGGTTTTTGCAGCAACTTGGATGGGACTACAGAACATAATGCTAAGTGAAATATCTTAGGAATGGGGAAACAAATACCACATATACTCACTTAAAAGTGGGGGCTAAAGCATGGGTATACATGGTAATACAGAGTAGCATAATGGACACTGGAGACTCAGAAGGTGGGAGAGTGAAAGGGGAGTGAGGGATCAAAAATCACTGAACGGGTACAATGTATACTATTCGGGTGATGGGTACACTAAAATCCCTGACTTCACACTATAAATTTCATCTATGTAACAAAAAAACACTTATACTTCCTAAATCTGTAGAAATAAAAGAGTATGTTAAAAGGAAAATAAATAGAGTATTTTGATAAATATTATATTAATCTATCAGGGATAAAAGTTAAAAAAAGTTGACAAGCATAAAGTGGCAAACAAATGTAAGATGTAGAGGAATTCTTGTTTTATTTACTTCTGAAAAATATAAGCTAAAAAACCTCTTTCTGTTCTCTCTGCCTTCTTCTCAATCCAAAACAAAATAGTAATGAATATAATTTGTTTTTAGTCTCGGAGAAATAAGACTAGCTGTAATTCTGAAATTCCAAGGTTATTTTTTAAACCTGGTTACCTAATATTTGGAAAACACTATATTGAAAAAAGTCTCCTATGCTCTGTGATGTTCAGCTCCAGGGCTCTTGGAAGCTCTTGGGACAAACTCACTTGCTCCCTGCTTTATTATTTCTTGGCTACAGGTCTCATGGGGTCAGCCTAGTCTGGTCCTCTTGTTCATTTCCTCTCTATTCTCTGTAAAAGTCCTATACTTGGCAGTTTTGACTTCAAAGTGGGATAATCTCCCTAACCTGCTTTTCCTTGGTGCTCCTTAAGTTAGGCAGAAAGCACCTTTCTTTCAGGTTATTACTAATCATAATTGTGGAAAAACACATGGGAATAGTAAAAATAATAAACATGGATAAGTAAGTTCCACAGTTAATGGAGGTGTAACTGTGCTGGTCTTCAGTTACAGATCCTGCCTCTCTCTGAGATGATCATTTCAGTGGCAATAACTTTCCACCCTGAGCTTTTATTCTTAGAAGTAAGTACCAAGCTTCTTTCTTCGTTCTAGTTCTGCTCTTATGATCAAATCAAGGCAGAACATTACATTTAATGTCTTCTTATTTCCAGCATTCATTCATTCACTCACCAAACATTTACTTAGTATACCATTTTATGCTAAAGACTGTGCCAGACATGGGAAATACAAAGATGACTAAAACATGTAGTCTCTAATCTATAAAAGAACACAATCTAGGTGGTAACTATGAAGTAGATAATTATGTTGTATAATAAACATCATGAAATGGGTAATTTCAGATTTCTATGGAGCTAAGAGGAGAAAAACCAAACCTAAATGATGATAGTCAAGGAATCGCATCAAGAGGAGTTAAGGTCACACTGAGCTGGTTGAGCTGAGTCTTTAAAGGTGAATGTGATTCACTCCTGGGATGAATTGGGGTAGGTTGGGATTCAGAGTGGTAATAATAGAGATTATGGTGGGATTGGCAGTTGGTATGTCCTGGAAGTAAAAGACAGCAGGTCCCCATGACACAGATACCTGGAGAAAAATGAGGGTAAAAAAGGACATAGTCTATTTATCTTCAAGCTTTGGAAATCACATTCTGGTTTTTGAGTAAGGAAATGATTTGCTTAGTTTGCATTTTAGAAAATGATCCTAGAGATGGGGTAAAGAAGACAGTTGGAGACAGAGGATATAGCAAGAAATAGTTAGATTCTATTGCAGTAATTTAGAAAAGTCATGACAAAGCAGTGGCCTTGGAAAAAGACAGGAGGACAGATCTGAGAGCTATGAAGGAACTAGAAGAAGATAACCTGTTTAGTTTGGAAGGAATTTAAGTAAGTTAGAAATAACATTGGCTTCATTAATTAACATTTGGATACAAGTATTTAAAGTTCTTTTAAGAATATCTGTTCAATATTTCATGTTCGATATTCAGGTTTTTCCAATCTGAATGTTACCCCTTCCAATAGGCATTTGGCCATCCTATAATGATCTGTTGGAGCCATCTCCTCACACACAAATTCCAATTTTATCTTTTTACTAGAAAGTAAAACGTAGTTTATGAAAAGACTGAAGCCCCAAGATCTCATCCCAGATTCCATTATGAATCCAAAGTGTCAAAAAATGCATAATTATTTATTAAATCTTTCTTTTATGAGATAAAACACTAAGCATAGAACTAAAACACACATAAGCAATGGACTAAAATACACAAAGTTTAAAATAATAATCATCTCTGTGGGGGACAGCATGAGGATGAAACAGGAGAGGAATAAACTCACTTCAGGTGACAGTCCAGTAAATTATTCAGTTGAATGGTAGACTTCTGGACATTTACTATGTAAATATGCTTCCTTATGCAAATGTTACTTAAAATCTTTTGCATTTATCCAATATATTTAAATAAGATAGAAAACACAATAAAAAATAATGTTCCTTTACCTACTTAGTAGATGAAAATATGCTAGGAAAATTTATATAGTATTTTCACTCCCTCCATTTTTCACATTTTGTTTCCTTCTTTAATGTTGCATACTTTAATTCTTAAAAAAATTTAAAACATTAAATAATTCAAAGTATTCCTGAGGAGTAATATAAAAACTATTTCTTAGTTCTCTATTTTCCAGGAATTATAAGCTCAGTTAGTGAGGGCTGTGCCTAATTGTTTATGCTTGTTTTTCAAGTACATTTGCTTTTCTTGAATGAATAAATGGTGATTAAAAATCTAATAATTGCTAAATAGATTTTATATGAGTAATAATTTAACGTTAGGTACAATTAAAAAAATCAGGAGCTACTTGACATCAAAAAAGAAAAGAGCAGAAATCCTGTTAGCATACTAACAAAAAATTGAAATTATACTGCAAAAAAATAAGAGTTTAATTTAAAAGATTAGTTTACGCAAACTGCACATGTCCTCAGTACAAAAGAAATTTAATTGTTTTCATCCAATTAGTGAAAGACCATAGTAAAATTACTAAAAAATGAAGTAAATTGTTTTTACCTAGAAGTGTAATAAATCAGAAACAAATTCTGTCAAATGTTAGTCATTGAGAACATCAATCTATACAATTACTCTGTAGTCAACTTCAGGTTTGAGACTTAATCATTTCAGGAGCAAGAAAGCCATGAGTCATATTTTATCCAGGAGATACCTGGGTAAAGAGATTTATGTTGTTACCCTCATAAATTTCTTGACAATTTTCCTGAAGGTCAATTGGCAATAAAACAATAACAAATTTAAGTTTTGAATAGATTATGTGATGGCAGATTTAATGAATATTTAGCTTGCATTGTCATTTGGTTTCATGTATATATCCACTGGGAAATATGAGATAGCCTTAAAACATGGTAAAACACATACTTGTCCTGAAATTTACTTAATAAGCAAGTAAATGACATAGAAAGCAGAAATGCTGAATAACATCAGAATATCTGACCCAGTTCATTTTCTCTAAAGGGCTAGCTTCTGAAACTATTTTATATCAAAAGAAACATAATTCATTAATGTATCATCCCTACACAAAATTTAATACATCATGTACCATATTTATTCAAGACTATGGCACTATTGCAAAATAGGCCACAAACAATTCCCCCCACTGTATCTACCTCTTTAAGTAGTTTCCTTTTACATTTACTTTGAGGCTTGGCCACAGATTTGCTGTATACATTAGTCCGCTCTGGCTATCATAACCGAATACCACAGTGGCTTCAGTGATGGTAATTTATTTTCTCACAGTTCAGGAGGCTGGAAATCTGAGATTGGGATAGCAGCATGGTTGGGTGAGGGTGAGGGATTTTGCTGTGTGGAACACTTGGCCTTGGTTGGTCCCAGAAAAGAGTGAGAAAAATTAAGCTCTCTGGTATCTCTTTTCATCCGAGCACTAATATCATCAGACCAGCACCCTGTCCTCATGACTTAATTACCTCCCAAAGACACCATCTCCGAATACCACTGCATTGGGTATTAAGGCTTTCAACATATGAATTTTGGGTAGACATAAGGGTAGACATTCAGTCCATAATACTGTGGCCAATAAATGAGACAGCAAAATATATGAAACAAGTAGATACTTCAAAACTATTTGTACATTTGAGCCTGTCCTCTCTTGCCAGGTCTCAAAGGTCTCTTGGGACCCTTGTCATCACTGTCCTATAAAAGAACCCAAGCTAGCCTGCTGGATAATGAAAAACATGTGGCCTTCTTTTGCCATCACCCCTGCTGACTCAAATTTGCTCAGTTTGGGTAAGATGGCCTAAGAACTGATGATCAGCCCTACCACTCTCTGGGACAATTATAACTGAGTCTTAGTATTTTAGAAGCCTCACATCTTCTAGTGTGTGTTAATTTGATCCATCTTTTGTCTCATCACATCCAGTCTGATTGGGGCACCCAATTGTCACCTGTGTTACAGACTTCCTAAATGCACCCCAATTTCTATAGTGTGACTTCTGTCTTGACTGCTGGTTCCCACTCCAGCTCCCACAGGATTGGAATCTTTGCCTAAATTCTAGCCTTTTTTTATTGGAACATACTTTCTCAGCTTTATTTGTGCCACCTTCCTCTTCTTTTCTACACATTCCTCCTATTACCTCTTCCTTAAGTGAGCTGATAACAATGCATAGGACACTGCCTTAACCTGAACAAACCCACTAGCAAGAAATGTAACACTGGTGCCTGGACAGTAAGTATCAACATGGTTCAGAGAATCCTCTGCTCTCTCCACCTGACGGGACCTTTCAAATATCAACAGTAGTTAATATGTAACCTAAGATCCTTCGACATTGTGATAAGAATTCTCACTTTAAACAGCTATCACCAAAATTCTGCCAAAAGAAGCATCCCTCATTCTACCATTTAATTCACAAATATTTATCTAATAACTCCTATGTAGAAGAAGTTCAGTGTGCTAGCCCTAGGGGTACAATGATGGAACAAGATGTAGCCCATTTCTTCACAGAGTATACAATCCTTTGGGAAATAACAACAAATAAAGAAATAAGATTATAATACTCTATGGCAGCCTTTTCAGCTGGAGTTATCTGAACCACTGAAAACAGAAAATGATTTGAGTGACTATTTTCTTGCAGTTCTCCTAACGTTGCATAAATATCATGTGCTTCAATACATCGAGGAAAAGTTAACTCAATATAAACAATGGATGCATTATGTCCTAAGACTTAGGTTATTAAGCATAATTTTCTCATCAAACTCTAGTTGAGAAGAGCTGGTCTATGGCAATAACTATTGCATAAGGCAGTATGACTAAACAAGCCTGGGGAGATCAGAAAAACATTTTGGCTGAGCCTGGAATGATGAGCATGATTTAGTTAGGTGACAAGAGAAGAGAAAACGGATCCAACAAGAATGTGTGCAGCAGTCCCTCGCAAGACAGATGACGGTATCCTTAGAGAACTAACAGGTAAAGTCGATTCCCTCTTCCAGTAAAATAACCAATGATGCTCCAACAAATATCACAGCAAAATCCAAAAGAGACTGAAGTCACTTGGAAGAACTGATGCACAGAATTAAAAATATAGTGTCATCTTTATAACATTGTTCAAATATTAAGTTCAGCATTATGGGTAAGACATGAATATTGTGATATTTTCTTCATCTTAGCCAATGTCCTCTTGGGTTACATGAGATAATTATTCACTATTTCTATGATTTTTAGACTAAAGAGAATAAAATATATTAATTAAATGTTAATTTAAACTATTTTATTGCTAACAGAAATTAAATATGTGAGGGATTTCCAGTCGACTGAAAAAAAAAAAAAAAGCATATTTACTGGCAACTTGTCTAGTCTATAAGTCATCACCTTACTGAGTTACAGCTTAATTTTGTTCAACATCATGGGACTCTCGACTTCAGTATTGATTCTGTCTATGTTGTTGACATGGTCTTACTATAATAGTATATTTCAGAACTAGCTCTAAGAAACAACTGAATCTATTTGCCAATTAGTGTCAGAAAGAACAGCTCAATATTAATTATGCCAAAACCAATTCATCATTTTTGGCAAATATTCTTCTACTCATATAAAAAATACTAAAAACTTTATCCACCAGGTTAGCTTCATTATATGGGGCAATATTATGTAGCAAAATCATCCTGACATGCTTATTATACTGCTCAAAATTCTAAATTTTATAGGAGTCTTGAAAGTTATTTTATGATAGAGGTGATAGAAATGTGCACTTCTGCCTAAAAAACATTCTAAGTCAAAGTCAACTCTTTAATGCTTAATGGTGCAGAATTCCAAGGCTTCATTAAAGCTTTGGTTCAAATAGCTGACTAGATCCAAAACTGCATTTGAGTTAAAGTCCTTGGACTACCATAAAGTAGACTTGCAGAACCATCTTGGCATGGAGATGGCACAGCCTTCCAACTAGGTAAGAATAAAAGTAAAGCTCTTTGATTTTTATATAAGAATGTCATTTTTGGCAATTAGAATTCAAAGATGATCTATCTTATTGCAACAGGCAATGCAGAACTTCCAACCACTTCAGACTTAACTATTTGCTGTCCAGCTTTAGTCAAAAGTCACCCAATAGATCAAGACATTTTTGTAAATTTACATTTGGATGTAACCTCTCTGCTGCAAGCACATGGTGATGAAAAAGTCTGACAATAGAAAACCAAATTAAATAACTAACAAAAGTGATAATAATAACAATATCAACAACAACAACAATAAACATCTCCATTGCCAAGAAACAGAATGTAAACAATGTAGTGAAAGGATGAGCCTGTTGTAATCTGGGACTGGAAACAGTCAATGAAGCAGAAGTTCTGCATGATAGAGAGAACTCTAAGTACTCCATGCAAGATGGAGAGGAGAAAGTCTGTCTTGTTGATGCAAGCCAGGTGCTGGTCTGGGCCTGCCTTCCATATCCTCAACTCTTTCAGAATGGAGGAAGAAAAACCTAGAACAGTTTTTTTACACTGGAGCCGAGAGGACACAGGTGGACTTCACAACAAAATTGAGTGAAGCTACTCCATGGCTTAAAGCCTAGATTTCTCAGCTTCCAAACAAGCACAGAATGTGGAGCAATGAGAACTCTCCTATGCTTCAAAAATCGCTTGTCAAAAATGTGTATGTCTTATGGATCATCAATTTCAATTGCAGGTGTGCACATTTGTGCACAAGAAGGAAATGTAAAAGAATGTTTATAGCAGTATGGCATATAAAAGTTAAAAAATTAGAAATACTTTAAATGTATATCAATAAAAGAATGGATAGTTAAAGTATACATATTCATAGAATGGAATATATGGTGTTAAAATGAATGAGTTAAAACTATATATTTGAGCAATATCATTTTAAACATATTATTAAACAAATAGAACATGTGACTTTTTAAAATGATTAATTCAGATACCCATACATGAGGTCTAGTAACTCACAAAACTTTATAAAATAGTATATGCACAATCATACATATATAGTAAACCATGCAAGAATAATGATAAACCACAAATTCAGGAATAGAGATGAAAGTATATAGAAAAGATGTGTGGAAGACCCTCTTGCCTGATGGCTTGGACCCCTGTGAATTGCACAAGAGGCTGACAAGGTTTTGGAAATTTTTATACCTGCAGAAACACCATCAGCCTACATTGAAAAGAACAGAGCCAGCAAGAAACAAAAGATTAACTCTGTGGGGAGAATCATGGCTACAGAGGCCTTGGGTATGGGACTTCCTCAGTTCTAGATGGTAGGGCAAGGGTTCTAGGGGTCAAGACCACCAACCAGGGCTGAGGGGGCAGAGTTGTTGCTTAGGGTTAAGGGGGCAGGCCTTAACTCTGGCAGGCCCAGAAGATAAAGCATCAAACTACAGAGAATTCTCAAGCCTTACAGCCTAATGGAAATTGCCCTGTTAGGCTGTGAACTTGCTTTAGACCAGTGGCACATATTTTTGTTCCCCTATCCAATTTCTCCATTTTGGAATGAGAATGCCTATTCTCTATCTGTACCACCATTGTATCTTGGAAATAAATGACTTGTTTTCTAGGTTTCACAGGTCCACAGATGCAGAAGAATTTTGCCCCAGGAAGGACTATACCCCAAGTCTCTCCCATAACTGCTTTCGATAGAATTTGTACTTAGAGTTGTGATTGGAATAGTTAAGACATTTGGGGATGTTTGGATCAAGTGAATGTATTTTTCATATGGAAAGGATTTGAATTTGGGGGAAGGTGGTCAAGAGGCAGACTGTTATGGCTTGAATTGTGTCCCTCAAAAAAGATATGTTGAAGCCCTAATCTCCAGTACCTCATAATGTGACCTTATTTGGGAACAGGACCAATGTAGATATGCAATTAGTTAAGATGAGGTCATCCTGAAGTAGAGTGGGTTTCCAATACAGTATGACCAATGTCCTTATAAGAAGACAGCCATATGAAGACACAGGCACAGGAAGAGTGCCATGTGAAGATGAAGGCATAGATTGGAGTTACCTGGGTCTAGAAGCTGGAAGAGGCAAGGAGGGATCTTTCCCTAGAAGCTTCCAAGAAAGCACAGCCCAGCTGACACTTTGATTTCAGATTTTTAGCCTCCAAACAAAGAGAGAGAATACATTTCTACTAGTACAACCTCTGTGGAAAGTAATATGGAGATACCTCAAAGAGCTAAAGGTAGAACTACCATTTGATCCAGTAATCCCATTACTGGGCATCTACTCAAAGGAAAAAAAAACAAAGACAAGACATTCTATAAAAAAGACATCTGTATTAGAATGTTTATAGCAGAACAATTCACAATTGCAAAGATGTGGAAACAAGCCAAGTGCCCATCAATACATGAGTGTATTAATAAAATGCAGTATATGTGTATTATAGAGTTCTACTCAGCCACAAAAAACAATGGTGATCTAGCACCTCTTATATTATTCTGGATAGAGCTGGAGTCCATTCTACTAAGTGAAGTATCACAGGAATGGAAAAACAAGCACCACATGTACTCACCATCAAATTGGTATTAACTGGTCAACATTTAAGTGTACATATAGTAGTAACATTCATTGGGTGTTGGGCAGATGGAAGGGAGGAGGAGGGGATGGGTATATTCACACCTAATGAGCGCTGTGCACACCGTCTGGGGGATGGGCATGCTTGAAGCTCTGACTTGTGTGAGACATTGTAACCTAAACATTTGTACCACAATAATATGTTGGAATAAAAAAATTAAATTAATTAATTAAAAAGAATAACTAAACCACCCAGTTTGTGGTACTTTGTCATGACAGCCCTAGGAAGTGCTTGTAAAAGATTTATAATTACCAGATACAGTTTTATGTAAATTCACATGATTCTTACATAAAACAAGTAAGGGAAACATTATCATTATTCTTACAACCCCTACTTACAGTGCATTTAACAGAGGCTCTTATGGATTATGTGATTTATCCATGATTCGCAAAGCAAGTTAATTGCACTACTGAGATTTTAAGCTAGGTTTTCAGAAACCTATACCCTTTATAGCACTAAAGTTATTGATACTCTCTGTTTCTCTCCCTTGTAGATAAATCGTGTGTGTGTATGCATGTATGTTAATATTTGTGGTAACTGTCAAAGAACCTTGGTAAACTTTTAAAGCAATTCATGAAGGATATCTGATAATGGGCTAAAAAGGAGCAGAGACACAATTTTTGATGGTAACTTGATTTGTGTACTCTAAATAGGAAACTGAGAAGTAAGTGGATATCCGATGGCCACGGGGAATTAGAATAGCACTTAGTTATTAATATGAGCAAACCAAATTCTGAATATAAATATCCATTATGAAAAATGAATTCAAGAGACTACTAAAAACATAATAAGAAATCTATGCATATCCAATTTTAAAAAATCATAGTCTTAGTTGTTGCAGTCTCAAACTTAATCTTTTAATATCATGTCAAATAATTTATCTTTTAATTGTATATAGACTGTGTCAAGATTTAAATGAAGATATTTTATATATATTTGCATACTTTTGATTTGACTCATATTTTAAATTTTCTTAATTAGTAAAACTTCAGTCACCTGAATGTCAAACTTATATATTATGAACCTGTCGGCATGGCTTTAGTGAGCATCAAAATGAGAACTGGCAATATTCTCTTCTCTAATCTTACAGATCTCCTTTTGCAAACAGAACTTAAATATCTAAGTATATCCATATAAGGGCAGAAGGACAGGATTATATAAATTTAACCAAGTATAGAAATTTAGCAATGCCACTGGTGAATCTGGAAAATATCATTATGCAACGAGATGTGGCACACTATACAATGTACATTATTTTAAATATTACCTTAATTGCCAGCTCTTATCTAGCTATATTTCAAAATGGAAATGCATTAAGGAATATAAAATAATTTCCCTTTCAAAAATAGCATGAACATTCATTAATAAACCATCAATTCTATTTTCACCAAGTAAATAGAGACTTTGATTCTAGTTTCAGCACTACCAATAACTGTTGTTACTTCCATTCTCTGGACCCAGTTCCTCAGATATAAAATGTGATGTACTTCCAGGTTCTTACCAGCTCCAAACTTCAAATGTAAAATCATCAATCATTGTCTGACATTCAATTTCAGTTCAAAAAAATACATAAATGGAAAACTGAATATATAGTACCATAATAACATTTAACTTTGGTGTTTGCTTGAGTCTACATTCAACCAAAACAATTGGTGTTTGGCCTTGGATACTTGCTGAATAAAGGTAACAATGGCCAGATACTTTAGAAAGAACCAAAACTTTATAAATATATATAAATTCATCTAATTTGTAACACCAGCCACTTAAGCAATGTATCTCGTTATGTTGAGAATTCAATGTAGAATGATTACTCTGTAAGGAATAGATATTTCTGTTTTCAAATACCAGTTTTTAAGGCTGTAAAATTTAGTGAGCACTGTCTTTAATTATTTCTAACTTATACATATAGTATCTCCTAAAATGTAACTGTACAATAACTTCATATGTTGTCATAATACTATCCCAAATGCTTTGAGACCAAATTACCTAAGGCACATAATAAAAACCAATTAACTTTTACTATTTTCTTTAGCAAAAGACACATAGATATTTATAAAAATATAACAGTTTAGAATAAGAAAAATAGAATACTTTTGATATTGTTATATAATATCCAATACAAATATTTTTAGTGATTAAAGATTCAGTCTTATTTTCAAAATTTTAGTTATAAAGAAAATTTCAAAATTATACTTGCTGACCAAGATGTGGCCTACTATATAATGTACATTATATTAAATAATCATGATTAATATATCTTTCAGCCCGTTAGGATTAAGAATCACAATAGTTTCATAAAAATATGTAAAACTTATCTTTCCATCTAATACAAGCAGAGAATCCCTCATTAACCTTAACTTGGTACACTTCGAAAGTAAAATTGTTTTCTATTATCCAACATTTATAGAGTTTTTCATTGTTCTTTCAGTAAGTTCAGAATATAAAATCAGATGACACTAAAGCGAAAATAATCACGTCTGTAATCTAAATATAGATAACATGGGTACAATTGGTATAATTTTAAAGTTACCTGAATTAGAGAGAGAACTCGAGTTTGCCGCTTTTCTCAGGGCTCAGAGCTGAAAACAGAAGCAACTAATCATTAACTTTTAGCTAGAAACAAACTTGCACACATGTCTCCAGAGATTCTCTGCTTTGCCCTTCCCTCTCTTTTCTCTCAAATAGGGGAAAGGTAGACCTCTCTCTTTTTGAAGAACCTGCCTTGACATGCGCAATTAGTTCGTACTGCCCACAGGGTATAAAGTAAGCTTGGCTTAAATTATTTCCTGGGTCAAAGAAGGTGAGCAAGTCTGGCAATTTGAACTGCTAAATTTAATCTTCTGATATTCCCTTTCTGTGATGTTGATGTAGCCACATTTCAAGCATATTTTCCATCAGGTGATTTAATATCATGTCTAGAATGCAGTGCAGAAGCACTATACTATATACTTGAATGTGTCAGTGAATCTTTACTGAGTCTGAGGCTTAGGTAACTTGGTAAGTGGTGGGGAAAAAAAAAAAGAGGCCAAGGTCATGTTTTGAATCCCCTGAGGGCCAGTTAGTTTCATTTTGCTGCCTGATCACACCTTACACTCCCTATATGGTCACCCATTCTGTAAGTGCATGCTCTCTGTAACAAAGGGTCCCTAAAGCTAAGAGTATGAATGAATCTGATGGTGGGTAAGTAGTGCCATTTTTGCATTTCAAGAAACTATAAAAACCTTTGGAAAAATGAAGTGCTAACATTTATTGAATCCTTTTCATATTCTAGATAAGCATTTTACCAAACAATTTACACCCATAAGCTCATTCTCTAAACCATATAAGACAGATATTATAATATTATGGTAAACATTTTAGGTATGATGACACTGTGGGTCAGAGTTTTGATTACTTATGTAAGGCCATATAGCTAGGAAATACTGGGTCCTGGATTCCAACTCTAGGTTGTCTGGATCCAACGCCCATGTTCCTCTCCATTGAATAGCATCACAGACTCTCCGTGATCGGTGGGTGAGGAGCGTTTAAGTTTCCATGTGAAAGATACAGTTTTTTAGACCTGAGCACTAAGCAATAGCCTGTTGTAAAATATGCTTCCCAAAGATTTTAAAATGCTGCATTTCTAAATGTGTATAATCATTACAATATCCAGGTAACAACATAAATTACCTCTAGAAGTTGTATCTATTTACCCAAATAAATACCTTTACAAAATAAGATATGTGGTATGTTTCTATCTCTTTTATTAAAACCTTAAGTTTAAAAACTAAAATGAAATAAAAGCATAAGAAAATTTTACCAGGTACAAAATTAGACATACACTGAAGTTTTAATACAACACATTTATTTGGGGTAAAATTACTGATGTAATTCACATTGTACTCTGTGGCTAGATCTCACATTAATTTCTTTTTTCCCACTTTTTTAAAGTGGAAGAATAGAATTTCAATAAAGCCATTTGCTTTATCAACTACTTTTATATAATAATAACATGGCAATAAGACTCAATTTTATAGAAAAAAGACTAGCTTCATTAAATAAACATGCTATTAATTACAACAAGAATGCTAACTTTAAAAAGCTCCCATTTGTATAATTAATATTTTTTCTTTAGTATTATTATGAAAAGTTCCAAAGGTAAATAAGTAGAGAAATACAAAGACATATCTAAATATGATATGTAAAGATTATGTTATGAAGAAAATAACTTGATAAGATAGAATCTACACAGATTAGAATTGGCAGGAATGTAGATAATAACTTTTTTATTTATTAATATTTTGCATTATTTTGGTTACTGTCGTTACAATACAAAATCCTTAAAAAATATCATCTATGGATAGATACTATAACTTGTTAAGTTTACAGAGCATGTTATAATAGAAAAGTTTAAAGAGCTCAAATTATAAATTATATATTTGTTTTCTAAATGTAGAATTTATTTTTCCTCACAAAAGATATTTCTCCTACTAAATTATTTTAACATATTAAATATACATTTTTAACAAACCTAGGAAAAGTTCAAATTTACTTAAAGCAGCAAATTATGGATTAATGTTTACTGAAGTACAAAAATATAGCAAATATAACTGACTTTAAAATGTAACCTGTCACCTTTGTAATCACAGTAAAACTTTCAACAATCTGACCCACTTTTTTTTACAAAAAATATATCTTAGTTAAAACACAAAGACATCATGTTATTAAAGTTGAGCAACTGATTTTTGTGTGATGTGAGATAAACATAGTGTGTTTGCTACACACACCACTGAGAAAAGAAAAGCCAAATGCAAGACGGACCTGTTCACCATGAGCCCTGGGGAGAAAATGGTTGAAGGTGACTAACCTTTGCCAAGATCACAAATTCTCAAGAGTAACTCCACAAATAGAATGATGCAAGATTTTTTTTTTTTTTTCTAATTCCAGTTTCAAAAATTCTTCAACAATGCAGGGACAGAAGAGAGAGGAAATACAGATAGTCTTAGGAGAAAACCTTGATGAATAGCATGTGTGCTCTTGGAACAAGTTATTAATTCTGTGTTTCAAACATGACAATAAGTTCCTGGCAATAGATTTGTTTATAATGTTATTCCCAAGTTTCGTGCAGCATTTGCACATTTCCCTTGTGAGATACTAATGTTTTTCACATTATAACTAGTAAAAACTGAATAAATGTGCAAAACCCACATTTTTTGTCTGAATAAAAAGTGAACAAAATTCTAAACAACAGAAACCTCAGGTTATATACAGATGGAAAACATCAGTGAATTAATTGGAAGACACAAAAATCCAATGTCTTACGAACATAATGGAAATTTTCTAATGTATTGCTTTTCACATTTATTCTTTTCCTGGAAAGAGTACCATAATCTTAACATTCATTGAACAGTACTGATTGCGATCCTATTTTCTGAATTCTAGAATTATAAAGGAGCTAAAAGTTAGCATATAGCAGAAGAAAACCATCAAAGTTTATTCCCTGAGTTAATTACCCCTCAGTTATAATGTAAAAAGAAATCTTTTTTTTTTTAACCTTGATGAGCACAAGAGAAGAAAATCCTTCAGTCACATTTGTTTTTCACAGAATAATTCCTATGAAGTTTCAATACACCACAGGAAGACATAATGGGGGGAGGGTTGCTCTGAGCACAAAACATACAAGTATTCTATCGTCTTAATGGATTCACCCTTCTTGCTGACAATAGCAACTCACTCACTAATGGAACAGAATTATTGGAAAGGTGATTTGAGTACATGGTATATTTAAGACCCTTCTTTCCTTGGCTGTTATGCACTCAATAGAAGATTGTACTGTAGCCAGCCAATACAGGAAACATGTTCAGAGAGAGAGTGCTTTAAAAATATCCTCCTAACTCAGAACCTTTGATTCCACTTAGCCCCCTGCTATCACCCACAGCACGTACAGTGGCCTCACAGCTTTCTATTAAATGCACGAACATTTTGCCAGTGACTGAGCTCAAAGTCTCAGAGTTAGCAATAATTCTCTCTCTCTATCATAAAATCAAAGTTGCCAATCCTTATAGTTTCTACTTGCACAAGAACTCAAATCTATCTTCTTTCCATCATTCCCATAGGCCCCATGTACCATTAATAAATTTATTAATAGTAACCTCCCAATTGTTATCCCAGCGTATAATCTTTCTACTCAAGTAAAGCCCCCAAACTTTACCTAAATTGTACATCTGACACAAGATTGGACCACGGTAGGCTCCTAGTAAAAACTGGTAAATAACTCCCCTCATTCCTTTCCCAACATTCACACACCACAAGCATCTGTCCACACACTCCACCACCACACACACAGAGGAATTCCAGAAGGTATGTTATAAAATGAAATATGATCAAGTGTGTAATTTCCACCTATTGCTATAGTCAGTAAGAGCAGTATGGGTATTTTAACATGCTTTGGCTTTGTACTGCCATTTGTAAAGTAAGAAGCCATTATTTCTCCTTTTAAAAACATGATAAACACATTAGCATTCACAAAATATGAGTAAATGGTGTTTGAGGCAATATTAAATCTACTGACTCACTCACATCTCACTGGGTATCCAGATGCTTCCATATCACAAAACAAATTTTTATCTTAAGTAAAACTTAATGAAAACATTTTGTTGTTGTTTTAAGTTATTTTAAATAAAAATATACAACCTTCAAATGACAGTGTCAGGGAATAACAACAAGGAATGTAATGTAAAGTCATATGGCAAAGATAATTTACAGGAGACATAACCATGTCCTAGGACTTAATAAAGTCCTGTGGCTTCAACGCTTTTTTTATTCCTCTCTGTGTTCCCTGTGTGGACTAGACGTTCTTAGTGTTCTCCTCACCAGGAAACAGAGGACAAGGACCTCCTTTGCCCTGGTATGGCCCTGTGACAGGCTCCAGCCTCCTCGCTGGGCTGCATTCCTCTGGGGAGCTAGCTATTTCCTACACTCCTTGCTGTCCTTCTTCACTCTATTCTAAAGGATTCTTAAAAAAAACAAAATTAAACTAAAATTTTAAAAAAGTATTTCTTTAGTGTTAGAAGGCTTGGGTTTGGACCTACACTCCCCTTACTTGAACAAATTACCTAACATCTCTGACTCTTAGGCTTCTCACCTCCCTACTGGCTTCATATTTCCTTATGCTGACACTTCTGTTAAAATAACACTTCAGTCCATTCCGCATTGGATTGCTGAATTTGCAAGAAAAAAAAAAAAAAAACTAAGCAAGCTTGGTGCATCCATTTTCTGAGCTCTCTCTTTTCCAGCTGTGCCTTCCTACAGATTTGGTTTTGGACTACACTGTATGATAATTTTACTAGGGCAGGTTTTTCCCCTACAAGGGAAAGACTAAATTTTGAAGTTCAAATTAGAAACCCCATTCAACCATACAGGTAAGCCACATTCTCTAGTTCTGCATCAATTTTAAGAATCAAATAGATGAGCCAAAGAGATTAGCTAAATCTATTTTTCCCTTATGTTTAATTAACCAACATTTAGTGAGTAAATAGCATATAAAATTCATCATATTATATGTACCAGGATGCCAGGATAAATAAGACAGGTTCTCTTTTCTTAAATAGTCACCCTCTCAAGGTAGAACATAGGTAGGTAAGTAGATAGATAGATATATAGATAGACTAGAATTATCAAAGCTAAAATAGAGATATAAAGTATTATTAGAATTGTCATATACTGTAGAACCTTCTATGATTTAACTCATCACCACATACATTCTCATATACCATAGATATGAGCCAAAATCATAAAACGACTTACTCCAGGCATCTGTCGACTTATCATTAAACTGTTAAGCAATGTAAAGATTTAATTACCAGAACAATATCATAGAAATGTTCCCCTATATCTGAAACCATTATACTCTTTATTAACTAGATTTTCTACGGACAGATTAGCAAATATGATTGACTTTCTCATAACAGGAACTCTCAATTCATTATTTCTGGACCATGTTATGAATGAAAAAGACTAAAAATTTAATTTAAAAAAATTCCTAGGCTTAAGATACTGCCAAAAATATATGAATATGGCCAATTCAGCATTAAAGAAAAAGCCTAATTTTTTGATTATTAGCACTGATAGCGACTCACACATTCTACAGTCTATGTAAAAGAAATGAGGACACAGTGAGTGGGTTAGTGGCATTTTTAATAGGGAAAATACAGTTGGGATGCTCAGCTTGCCTCTCTGTTTATCTCTTGACACAGTTCCCAGGTAGAAAGGCATATACAGGTAAAGAAGGCAAGGTATTTGGTAAATAATCTTTGTGAAATCTTCCACTAACTCACTGCAGTGACTTTTTGTCAAACAGTTCCTCTTTCCTTCTGCTGCCCTTCTGTTAACTGCTGGATTAGAGCTAAAGCAGGGGCAAGAAAGAGAACGCCCTTTTTAAGTTCAGCATTCACACGGTTCTCCAAGGCCACCCAAAAGATCCATCTATTGCCACATAGTCAAATGCCTTGGGGAAAGCCCCTTCTAATTTTCTGTGATTTTTAGCTGTATCCAGGTAAATGAGTTGCCAATTAGGGAACTGTGGGAGAGGTGGGGTTGTAAAATGGAAATTGAAGGAACTGACTGAAGAGTACCACCAAGATGCCAGATGTATTTGAGGGAAAAAAAGAAATCTCATTTAACTAAAAGCACATAAAATGATTATTGGTGTCTGTTTCTTAACCACATATCCACTAGATCTATGATTATAGTTTTTAAATATCCAATTTAAAGAGATGGTATCCCTTGTACTTCAGGTGCTTTGTAAAGACAGTGTTTCGTTTTGCTTTATTTTATTTTATTTTCCCACCTACTAGAGAAAACCAGGGGAGTCAAAAGACAGGCATGGACAATTTGTTTCATAAGAGCAATGCACACTTAAAAACTGTATAAGAAATCATGGCATGCTGCTACTGGCCCTTGTATGTGGGTAGCTAGAAAGAGTAAATAGATCATACCTCCTTGCCTAACTCTACTACTAAAATCTATGCTACTTCAGGGATCATTGGTTCTTCACCACTGTACTGAGACCATCTTTATCTGTTGGCATTAGGAAGTGTGTAACGTATATTGGTTAAATGAATTAATATGTTGTGCCTTGGAATATAGCTACTGTGGTGAAGATCTAAAAGATTGATCAAATATATTCTCCTACCAGGCTTAAAGAAGACTCACTACCAAGATGTGGCACTAACAGAAAGAACAATTTCTATTTGGCCACTTAAGAGGCTCCTCTTTTAACAGACTGTCTTTGAAAACTCAACATTCAGACTAGGTTGTTCTCGCTTTCAAAGTATTTTTTAGCTAAAACCCCTTTTTCTAGCCTGCTGCACGCTTTTCCTACTATCAAGAAATTTGCACGCTTAATCAGTGATAACAAATTTAAAGACTCACATTATAAGACAGCTAAAATAGGTAAGCAAATTCAATGAAATAAATTATAGAATATGCAAACTTTGCTTCATCTACATATGATAATGAAAAGAGATAAGAAAGTTATTTAAAAGTACAAGAGATTTTTTAAAAAATTAAGTGAAATAAAAAATTATGAAATTGACATAATTTAATTAAGGCATTAATTTAAACACCCCACCCCAAAGGCATTTGCTCAAAGTTTGATACTGCCCTGTCTATATTTGAGAAAAAAGAATGAGTCAAGAGAATACAGTATTTCAAGAATAAAGGTAATAATAATAATAGCTAATACTAATTTAGTCCCTACAATATGCCAAGTACTGTTCTAAGCACTTAATAGAATTTAACAATTAATTCTCACAATAACACTGTGAAGAATGTTTTACTGTCCTCATTTTACAGATGAAAAAAATGATTCTTAGGTAGATTATAATGAGTAATCATCTGGATTTGAACCCAGACACCAGGATCTGCAGTCTATGCCCTTAATAGGAAATAGGCAGGAGCAAGCCAGTTCCCTTAGTAAACTATGTATCTAAAGGAGCCATATGACATATTGCAACCTAGCTCAAGGATCATACTACTAGTATGGAACAAGAAGTAAATCAAAGGAGCAAATACCCCTATGACTGACCTAATTAATGACCTCCTGGCATAAACCACTCTCTCTAGCCCCAGGCTTCCCATAATCTCACAGTGTTGGGCTGTATTAGTTTTCTATTGCTGCTGTAACAAACAACTACAAATGTAACAGCTTAAAACAACACAAATTTATTGTCTTATAATTCTGGACATCAGAAGTCTGAAATGAATCTCAGTGGGCTATAATCAAGGTGTCAGTGAAAGTCTTAGGGGAGAATCTGTTTCCTTGCTTTATCCATCCTCTAAAAGCTACTAACATTCCTTGGCTTGTGGCTGCATTCCTACATTATGTAACCATCAAGGTTGGGCTGAGTCCTTTTCATCTTTCATTTATAAGGATTCTGGCGATTACATTGGGCCTATGCACATAATTAAGAGAATTTTAAAGACAAATGCAAATTTCTCCTGCAACCTTAATTACTCCTGCAACCTTAATTACTCCCTTACCATGTAACATAACATATTCATAGGTTGCCAGTATTGGGATGTGAGAGTCCATTATTCTGCCTACCACATTGATACACTAGGATTTGTTCATGAACTAGAGGTAGAAAACAGAGTACATGATGCAACTGAGGTAGAAGATAGAATACAATCATACAGTCGAGCTAGGAATTGTTCATGACAAACAAGTGATACAACTATGAAAATTTATCATACTCCTCTTATAAACTAGTTAAAATATGTAATAATCCAATCCAAAACTAGGAACTTGACCAATTGAATATAGTTTCTGAAAAGAACATAGACTAATTATAAGCACACCCGATTTTAAATTCTCTCTCTTACAAGTTATGCGGTATTGAACAAGACATTTACCATGTTGAGCATCAGTTTTCTCATTTACACAGTGGGGATTATAAATCCCTGACCTGCTTTAGCCCAGGGTTGTACTGAAAATCAAATCAGATAGAATCATAAGTGTGGAAACTCTTTGTGAGTGATAAAAGCTCTATACAAATAAAATATGAATATGATAAATCCCAATATGATCATTTTGTTCAAAATATAGTTATTTATTTAAAAAGGGTACCAATGATAAAGATAAGTAACTAAACGTATATATTTATAGCTTCCTTATTTATTTTAAAACCAGAATTCACATTAGTAATAACAATATAATTCTATTATTATTGGAAGTTGATCATGTATTACCTTTATAATCATTTTGATGAAGTAAGTTTATATTTAGCTTCATTTTACATACAGAGAAATTGAGACTTAATCTCTTGACCAGAATCACACAGTGTTTTGGGTCATGGAATGACTAGAATCTAAAAGGGCCAAGTTTAACATCTGTCCTACTTTACAAAATGGATTGAAACACTAGTCATGCCAATATTGCTATTCACATCAAGACTCACCAATTCCATAAACAGCATGACTTAGAATAACTAGATACAAGCAAACATCATTACACACCAAGGGTACTCACAAAGTAGCTCTATTGGCACCAAGAGTCCTAGAGTCCTTTGGTTTCCAAGATTCCTTTGTCTAAGATTTCACAGAAAAACACCACATCTTAAGATGGACTCCTAGAAGAAATGAAGAATAGAGTAAACATCTAAACATTAAGATGCATGTTTAAAAACTGAAAAGATACCCAATTCCATATCTGAAAGACTTAAGAGCAAGTAGCTTGCTATTGCACTGGCTAAAATTGTTATTTGCCTTTTCTTAAACTCCAAGGTTTTATTTAAAGGACCTTTTAGATATGACCAGATTAATTAGTTAAATTAGTTCACATCATCAGTAACCCCTATGCTATAACTATGGCACCTGCCTTTATTTGTGCCTGTTTTTATATTTTCTGTCCTAAGTCAAATTTATTGAAGTGCAGAGGACTTTCTGCAAAAACATCAAAGAGACTCATTTCAGTCCAGTATCTTTGAGATTTTAAAACAATAACTTGCTTTTAACTTTTGAGTGATGTTTCCCTCCATTTTTGGTAGGATAGTGTGTGTATGAGAGAGAGAGAGAGAGAGAGAGAGAGAGACAGAGTTTATAAAGTAATAATTTGAAATTTTTACATAAATACATCGAAACTCTATTTACAGCAAATTTATTAATTTAAAACATTGAAGCAACATTTCAGAAAGATACCTAAGGTCTAACAATACATCATAAACACTATAAAAATAATCAAAATGTGACTACCAGTTCTTGCATGTTCTTTGATTATATGAACTTGGAAACAAGTTTTTCACTTTCCTATCCAATTCCCTTACCTGAAAAAAAGTATATAGTAGTATTTACCCCAAAATGATTACTACTAAATTAAATCAGTTAATATTTGTGAAATACCTAGTACAGTGTTTGTCAATGAAATAACAATAATATTAATAATAATTATTAATAGTTACCTCTTAGAGTGAAAAACTATTAGTTCAAATATTGGATCCCTGATGATTCTCTACTTGAAAAATAAGAGATTTAAGTATACAAAATCCTAATATTTCCCTTGACTAAGCTAATATAATCAACTTTCTGATATGATCAATAAGATCAGATTGTTTTACAGAAGCATAGTGTAGTGCAAAGATTATTTAAATATATTTCACATGAGCAAGGACAAAGAGGAGAGAACAGAGGTAATATGAGGTCATTTAGATAGCACTCGTAATGTTACCTCATTTTAGCAAAGAATCTTGACAGTGTAGTCTACAATGGAAGAAATTTTAGATTAACAATCAGTTGCTTACTGTGTAAGTTGCAAGAGTATAAGTAAATTATTTACATATGATTGTCTCAATTTAGCAAAAATTTGTGAATTCTACATGAAAAGAATCTCTTTGTAGCAATAAATTCATTGGAATTTAGAATCAATATTAAAATATATTTCCCAAAATTACTAGTATTATATCACAACAAATAAAATTTATATAGTAAACATTTTAAAAGACATAACATCTATAATTAACTTTCTGCTTCAGTAACTAGCACTAAAATACACAATTTTGAATTTATTTCATTTAGAATATGATGACATATTTATATTATTTGCTATAATCCACTGTTGTCCACATATTTATATTCCTTGCCACATATCTAAAAAGTAACATCTCTCATATTTTGATTCTCATGTGAGATAAAATGTTGCTCATATTTGAGAATGATGAGATAAAGAGGTTTTTTTTCATTTTATTTCCTTGAATTATAAATTTATTTTAACAATGTGAGTTTAGAAATTTCTTCATTTTCCTCTACAACATTAGAACATCAGAGTTAATTTTGATTTACTGTTTTTTGTTATGCAAAAATAGAGTACTAAAAGTTTTCTCATTTGCTTTCAGGAGTGTCTTTATTTTCTTTTTAAATAGAAACAGACCTTAAAGTTATATGATTTGGGGCTGATATGTAGAAAAAGAGTAACTTGATAGTTATATAATCACATCTACCAAATAAAGATTGTTTTTTTAAAAAAGAGAGGCAGTTAAGATTAAATGAAATGTTTTTTATTTGTTTTGGTATGCCTTTTGATCTTCCAAGTTACCTTTACCTTGTACAAAAGTTAGTATATCTTACCTTCTGAAACATATGTCTAAATCACAGATAAGATTTTAGGTATTTTAGAAAGCAACTTGTTTTATAATTTCCTTAATACAAAACCAATAGCAAAAGCATATGATGTACTTTATTTTTCTAGAAAAGTTGATAAATTAAAAGAAATTCCTTAATCCATTATACTGAAAATTAATACAAATAAGAAGAGGGGAAAAAAAAAAAAAAAAAACAAAGCCAGGAATCTCCAGGCCTCTGGAAAGCTAAGTTAATGTTTAATTTCTTATCCAATTATCAGTTAGGAAAAAATACATTTTTAATTTTGTAATTTCAGAGACTTTTATTTAAGTGATTTAAATAGCCATACTTTTTAGAAAGGGCCAGCAATTATTTCAATACTGCTATTTTAATAGGATGATCTGTGGTGTCATCAAGTTCCATGTCTGGTATATCTTATAATTAATTGACTTAAGAATTTTAGGTACAACCAAAATGCATTACCTCAGGTTTATTTTCTCTTCTAACACATGAACAAATTTTAATCAAGACAGAAATAAAATATATTTTTGCAAAGGTGTTTTTTAAAGGACTAAGAATGTATGATGTAATGGGAAAATACATTATTCCTGTGTACACATTATTGATTATTATCTACACAATGAGAAAAATGAAAAATTATGTCAGCCGACATATTTGACAAAATAAACAAGTCCTCAAAAATAAGGGACTGTTTTAGAAACCACAGTAAAGCTAGAAAGAATATTTAATACTATGCAAATCTACACAAATTTTCAAAAAAACCAGCAGATAATCTACTCTCTTAGGAGTAGATGCTTTAACTTATAAACATGTTTGTAAATTCTCATTAGGCCTTAAGAATAAGTTCCTTGAATGAAAAATTCATTAATATCTCAATCATAATTCCATACTTCATGATAGTAGTAAACATTAATAATAAAGCCAAAATAATTGATAAACTTTCTTTTATCTTTTTTAAAACTTTCCTTATTCTTTCCTTCCCTCAAGCCCAGAAAACATGCTTTGGAAGGAACTGGCACACTACAAAAGGAGAACTTAAAGTCAATGATTAATGATCAAGGCAAAAATGCAAAATCACATCAGCTGATAAGCGGCTGACTAACCCAAGGTTGAAGAATGTGTGGGCATTATGGCAAGGCTGAGGAATAACATTCTTTTTGCTGTTAAATGACAGGCATGAGACACCATGTCATACTCTTAGATATTAAAAAAACAAATCCATTGCTTTAAGTTTACATAACCATACCAAAGGTGATCTTTGAAAGTCACAGGAGACAGATACTAAAAAGCCTTGTTACATACAACTACAGAAGCACTATATTTACAACATGTACACTATTATAGATAGCTAGTTGCATGGCTGACTTCAAGACATTCTACTGAATTCCTTTATAAGTAATATAACCTAAAATCTCTAAATAAATGTAATACAATTACATGACCGGAATCTAAGGAAATGGCCTATAGCATCTTGGAATGAAAACAAAGTGAGAAAACACTAGGATAAAAAGTTTTAATATCAGAATGCACTAATCTTGTTTACACATCTTTGTTAGAAAGATGTTAATGGCCTGCCCTTTTTCTAATTGAGGAAGTAAAAGATGAAAGAAAATCAATCGGTATTGAAAACAAGTATAATTTGTTTAATGTTGTACTGAAAATTAGCCATGAAGAGGGACAAGGCCAAAATACACCACAAAAGCATATCTTAATGAGCTTGTCTTGTTGAAATTTCATCAGGCTCAACCTACCATCTTACTTTGATGGAGGTGCAGGTGGTCGTGAGGGGGTCTGCATGGGGGTAAGTGAAGAGAGCAGCACAGCTGGGAGCTGCTATTAGCTACCATCTCCCCACAAGCCAACTTTACATTTATTTTTTATTCTATGAAGCAAATTGTACACCGGAGCCTTTAGCAATATTGTTTCTACATATGATTAAGATAAACAAATATGATGTGGTGCTCTTAAGAATGTACCTCAAAGACCTCCATCTAGAGGGAAGGTGATTGACCAAGAGCCCAAGCTGCTGAACTCTGAAATCCATTGCTGAAATTCCTTGAGTCCCTTTTCCCATAGTCAGCTCCCAGCCCATGCCTGAGCATAGCAGGGATACTAAAGCAGACCCACTCCTGGGACATATGAGACACTTTTGATGTCCAGTTTTGGCCGGGGGA
Source organism: Cheirogaleus major (assembly GCA_963574435.1). Lineage (NCBI taxonomy): Eukaryota > Metazoa > Chordata > Mammalia > Primates > Cheirogaleidae > Cheirogaleus > Cheirogaleus major. Next base: position 8,710 of record CAUYPO010029963.1, on the reverse strand, counting down.
ATTCCAGATGGCCTTGCCTGGCGCATTGTAGTTATTCAATATCTTTGGGGAAAATAAAACATTGTTATTATTGAGTTGTTCAAGACCAAGTTTCTACAAAAACATCAAAAAATTGTACTTCGTGTGAAATTTAAGATAATTTTCAACTTCCTAATGTAGTTCCAGATGCTGTACTACAGCAAGTGGGTTATAACTACACCAAAGATAGATTTTAGTTCAATGTAAATATAGCCTGATTGTCAGAGGTATCTATTAATAAAAGTAAAATGGGCTGCCTGAGTCCTCTCAATCACACTTTGATAATACTAACACCCCTATTTTACAGAGGAGGAAATATCAGGCTTGGAGAAGCCACGTTCTCAGGGTTACGCAGGTTTAAGGGTAGGAGCCAACATTTCAACTTTGATCTTGCTTACCCTTTCCACAATACCAAACAAAAGAAATTTTTTTCATGAAAGACACCAAATGCATGTATCAGCCATAAATAGGTAGCTGGACTCCATAATGTATAAAAACACTTCCAGTGCTAAACTTGGATGAATTTTATGCTAAAATGTTCTTGATAATATTATAGCTCCTTTTTTAATATAAGGCATTCTTTTTCATTTTAATATATTATAGAACAAGTGAATCTACAGACCCAATTTAAACTTCTTAATTTATGTTACAGTTATCCAAGTGCTCAGGGAAGACTATGCTCTTTTAAAATATAACAGTGGAAATTAATATCATCAAGCAAGAGCCTGTCCTAATAAGTAAAAGATGATGATATATAAACACTAAATAACAAATTATTATAATGCTTTGAAAAAGTGAAATATTAGGAAAATATATCTATGAAATATGTACTTATGTCAATTTTAGACTTTTTAAGTAAAATACTTTCAAACAAAGCCAAATATCAGTGAAATAAATAAATCTACTTAATTGTATACAAATCTTATATTGAACTAGCCAACAAGATGCATGTATCAGCCCCAACATCCACCGGACTTTGAACACTGTTACCCTCTCTTAGCTCAAACAATAATGTGGCTGAAGTCAGGTCATGGCAGTTTTGGAACTGAAATAGCAAAACACCTTTAATCTAAAGCCAAATTGAAAGGCATTAAATTCCACTGATGCCTCTTGTCTCTGTCACTCTTAAGCCCCAAACAACCTGTTTCCTCTAATCATTAATCCTCTTTCTCAATCTCCCACTCATACAGCTATGCACTTTTTCCCATTTTGTTTATACTCTCCAACCTACCACACCTTGATGTTCTACTCAACCTTTACCATTGTACCCCCTACAATTCCCACTTTTTTTAAATAAACAAACTTTCGTATTCTTAACCAAGACATTGTGTCGTCTCCACATTCTTTTCTCCTTGAAAGTCTGATTTACACGTCATCTTATTCATATCAGGACAGAGGCTGTGCATAATCCTACGTCCACTGTGGCTTCTATATCATTACTTTTTCACCTTCATGCAAAGAAATCATTCTTCATTTAGGTTCATTTCATCAAGCTATATCATCCTGAATACTTAGACTCAACAGCTTTTAAGACATTTTTTCAAAATCCATTTCTTCTCATTCCAAAAGCTCACCAAAATCAATATTGACAGTCAATACCCATGCACTGCCGTCAACAACCTAGCCATAGAATTCATGACCTCCACTTCCACTCTCATTTCAGTAACCCACTTCTAATTTGGACCTCATGAATACTCTGAATGCCTCTACCACTGGAATCTTAAACATTAATATTCTACTTCCCAATTACAGTTTCCTATTTTTAGGCCACCATAAAAATTTTGTTTCCATCAATCCTGGTCTGAAACCTCCTTGAAATTTGCTAGTTCCTTGACACTTGTATCTTCTCTCAAACTATTAGCTCTTTTCTAACTTCAGTTTCATCTCTGACCAGCTGCAAAGTTGATCTTCATTCAAATCTCAGTTCTGCTACTTATTGATGAAACTGTCTTGAGAAAATTACTTAACTGGATCCTCGACTTGTTTTCAAAAAAGAAAATAATATTTATACCTCATAGAAAAGAAATATATAAATATGGCAACGGTTATAATATACTAAACACAATTCCTAGCACATTGTAGGTACTCAATAAATATTGATATCACCTATAATCTATCACTAACGTTCTTAAATCCCTCACATCTATGTCTTCTTGCAACAAGGAGCCTGAAAATTCCAAACTTGGAATGGACCCTGCAATTATAGTATTGAAAAGAGCTGGGGGAAAAAATGGATTTTACACATTGATGCCACTGTACATTCATAGATTTCAATTTTAGCAGGACCACCAAGGCCTCTCCAGAAACTTTTTCTCACACCTCTTGATATCTTCCCTTCCACTTCACTACAATTCTATCATCTTCCCCTGTCCTCAAGCACTCTAAATATCCTCAGGCACCCCCTGTAGTTGACCTGGCTCCTCATTCACAGAGAAAATAAGAGTCATCAGATAAGGAATGAACACCCATAATGCCTTGATTACCTGTGCACATTTCTGTATCTCTTTTAGTCCTTCAATCATTCCCTCGTGCTCCTGTGGTGGAAGTGAGCCCCTCCCTGCTCACGAAACATGCCCTCATCCAATGTGATTATTTCTTCTTGACCTTTAAAGGTTTTGCTGTCTGATCTGACTCCACTCCACTTCTTTATTCTACTCTAAGGTTACGTCTTCCCTTGCACTATATGTGCTAACAACACTGAACTAATTTCAGTTTCCAACTCATTCCAGGCCATTTCATTTCTTTGGGTCTTTGCTGCCTTACTAAGTGTCAGTGCCTATTAAGGAATCCTCTTCCTCATCTTTCTGTTGAGCAAGCTCCTATTTATTTATTCCTCAAGACCTAATTTAAGGGCTCCTTCCCTGTGAGAGTGGTACACAAGAAGGACAGCAAAAAGAGGATAACGAGAAGTATACTAATGGGATAAGGAACTTCCAGGAAAGGTATTAATAGGGAAGGCTCACAATATTTAAAGTTGATAGATGATAATAGATTCAATTAAGGCTATTGGGTTTTGTGCTTAACTTCTATCTTTCACATACACTTTCACTTACTTTATGAAAAGCATTTCAACTGCTCCCTGACAGCTAAAAAATAGTCTTAAGCCTCTCAGATTTGCAGATAATTACAAAAATATCTTCAACTGTCAAGAAGTTGCTAGTTTTCCATCTGTCTATACAGAAATTTTGGAAGGCAAAAGAGGAAAAGGAAGTCAAACTATAAGACATGTTTGTTGGCAAGAAAGTCAAAATCAAATAAACAGATCATTGACTTCAATTTTTCTGAATTTTTCAGAAATTCCATATATACTAGTTATTTTTCATATTATAATACAGGTCTAAGGTAACTTCTGAAACTGAAATTTAAGACTTTATAACCTTTGAAATGCATTAAAACCAGGGTCTAGGTTGTTATTAACACCTGGCAAAATTTCACATTATTTTGCTTCATTTTGATTGCATTTTTTAATTTTTATTTATTTTATTTTGACAACCCAGTTTAATTAAATTCCAAGTGAAATAACTTCTGTTTTACTACTATTTTGATTTTATGCCAAATGTTATCAATATTTGAATACAATTATTTAAACTTATCAAATGCTGTATCCATATTTCTAGTTCAAAACCTCCCACGTGCTCAGTGTTGCAGAAGGACAGACACTTTATTAAAGGGCAATATAATAATCATTTCCATGGACAATTATGCTTTTTGTAAACTGATGTAGCTCATTGAGATAGTTCCAAAGTCACTTCCCAAAACTGAAATACAGATGTGACATTTGGTAGATTTTCAAAACCTATTTAAGTGTAACACCACAATTTTTCTCAAAAATACCAACAATTCACCAAAATTCCCTTTGTGATATGAAAAGGCTGTTGGAAGAATAATATTTTCCAACTGTTCAGTTTATTTACACTGGTGTAGTACCACTTATCTAAAGATATTTTAAGCATCTTCTTAGATTATAGTAAGCTATATTATAAATCTAATTAAATTTGCCTATAGGGAAGTAAGTACACAAGAACTCTGCTCTGTAATCTACTTTGAAAATGCACTATAGTTTTCTCCCTAGCATTTACCAAAATTGTTATTATATAGTTACTTGTATTTCTAATGTCTGTCTCTTCCACTATCAATTCAATGAGGGCATGTGGATATATTGCATGTGCAGTACCTAGCAGAGCCTAGAAGGCCAAAAAATGTTTGATGAACAAATGAACGAATGGATGACCATGTAAGAGATGATTCAATTTATATACATTTATTCTTGCCACTTTAAACTTGTACAAAATACTTACACGTATTTTAGAAACTCTTTGGGTCATAGTACAGCGTAGTATAAGCACAGACTTCCAATTCAAACGAAATGGATTTAATGCCAGATCTGATATTTAAAAACTCTATGATCAAAGACAAATAGATTGAATTTTCTAAGCTTCTGTGTACTCATCTGTAAAATGAGAATAATTACATTGAAATAAGTATTAAAGATAATGCATATAAAAGTATGCAGCACATTCCATGGCAGGAAGCAAGGTCTAAATTAGGTAAGTAATAAAATTTATTAATATTTTATATAGTTTTTAAGTGAATCGTATTTATCTAAATTATCCAAGGGTTTTAAAAATTGACAATATAAATGTATTTTGAGGATATGCCAGAAGTGATAATCCATCAATAGTTTATAGCACTAAAATAAATTTTTCAACACTCTTTGTGTGCCTATTTTCCCAATTATAATACTATAGGCCTTTTCAGCAAGTTACTTTCAACCAAATTTCAGCATTCTTTACTTCTGCACACAATTTCCAGATTCTTCATAATAATTCTGGAAACTATCTCAACTGATCCTCATAACCACAATCTTAATTCATAGTTAGTTAAAGTCTCTGGCCTAGATTGCACGTTCTTCCTTAATCAACTTTCATTTCATTATTGCTAATATATTCAATGACTTCAACCACAATCACAGTTGAAAAAGACATCATTCCTTAATTGTGTTCTCCCTTCTGGATAATACCTTCTTTGAGACTCTATCCTCTGCATGAAGAATCGGATCCATCTTAATTCTTTGCATTTATTCATCCTTTCATACAATGGACATTTACTGAGTACCATCTATATGTCAGATACTGTGTTAGGGTATAGAGTTACAAAGATGAACACAATAAGGTCCTTCGTATCAAAAAGCTCACAGTTTAATCAGGAGATGCAAACCTCAAAACAGATAATTATGAAAAATGTGTTAAGTGAAATAAATATGTGCATGACTTCATGAAAACACTGAGGAGGGATATCTGATCAGCCTGGATGAATAAAGAACAGGAACAGATGCCAGAAAAAGGATTGGTTGGAACCATTCTTAAAGAATAAGGAATAGTCAATGGGCTAAAAGTACAAGTGGTAGGGCCTTCTAGGCTGGAAGGAGTATGAAGCCTGAAAACGAACGATAGTATATCTGAACTTGAAATGCTAAGATAGCGAATTCATTTTAAAACTCTTGATCATCAGTTCAGTATACAAAGTTTGTCTCTAGCATAAAAATTTGTAAGGATTTAATTAAGATTGTGTTTAAATTAAGATGAGTTATCGTTGTAAATTTTAAAAATCTGTAAATGCAAACTATTTTTCTTAACACCATATAAAGCAACATTAGGAAACATCTGCTTTGTTAAATGTTATTCAGTGTTTCAGGGAACATGGATACAGTCTTGATATTCAAAAATTGTGGAGTATTACCATTACTGTACAAAAATTCTAAACTACCTGATTACTGACATCTAGGAAAAAGCTACAGAGGTTCTCTATAAAAGGAAACTGAAAGCAGGAGAGACAAGATGGCTGACCAGAGACACCAGCTGCCAGGTCATCTCAGAAAGAAAAAAAAGTTTTAGATGAGAAAGAAAAAAATGAACAAACAATCACAGATGGGGTATAATTCTGAGAGAAAGGCGTTAGAACCTATAAAAGAATCCATGGGAAGAAGTTACAGAGCAGAACAAGAAGAAGCACGATATCAGAAGAGAACAACCCCTGAGAGGCTTGGAGTCCAGTGAAAAGCGTAGGTGGAGTGGTTTCTTTCTCCCTCCCTCACATCTGTGGAAGTCAGCAGGCTCCTGAGCTGCTAGAGAGCCTTTCTACACTCACAAGCCCAAAAGGTGCTGCACCAGTGAACTGGGAGCTTCTTGAGGACAAAGCACCGGCCTGCCAGCCCCCTCAGGGCACTTCCTGTCACCACAGACCCGAGCTGAGACAGCAGGATCCATATTGCTTCCCCACCCACCATGTACCTTTGTCCTCCCCACAGGGCTTCAGCCCCTCAGTTTTCACCTTGCTTATTCCCACACAAACATTTCCCAACTCTAGCCTAGACTGTGGGAGCCATAGGGGCCACTGGTGGGTCCCCAGGGAATCTGTTTGGCTCCAGAGCCTGGACATTCTGGGGGGACGGAGAAAGGGACAGAGATGACCAGCGTGCTAATTTTCCTCCCCTCTGACTCTTTTCCTCCCCATTTCCTCTCATGCCCATGGCTGCCAAGACAGACAATTCAACCAGGGCTCTCAGAAGCTGCTGCTTCACCCTGTTGGTTCATATAGCACTCTGGGGCTTCCACAGAAAGGAGCTCAAACCTTTACTATTAAAGACCTGAAGAGGACTAAAAGTGCTCAGACTGTGAGTTCCCTGCTTACTGGTCCTCCCTGGTGCTGCTTGCCTGGCTGCTCCTTCAAAGCAGGGCACACCCCAAATTGGAGGGACATCAAATCTGCTTGAACATCCCAAAGGCAACCGAGGACCAGCATGCTTCTCCCTGGCACAGTCAGGAATTGATCTTCAGGGACCAGGGGACTGGCCCACAGGCCAAATCCCGTAACCTAAGGACTGGATCGTGTTGCTCGGGGGTATGGAAGGGAGATATGCGAACTAATCTTGGGAAGCAAGGTAGTGCACATGGGCAGAATTGAAAAGAGAGCACAGTGTGGGTTCCAGCTGTACCACACTCACGGAGCAGCCCTCCCCCCACAGGAAGGCCATGCTCTCAGCCCAGGGTGGGATCCTGCACAGGGAATCTCCCATCTCACAGTGTCATTGTGAGGTAGCTCAATTAGGTTGTGCTCCTGCCTGCTGGCAGACACTGGAGAAAGATTGTAAAGCAGGAAATGGGGGGAAAGAGTGAAACCCATTCATGACAGCCAGATTGTGGACCTCAGATGGCCCCTGCCTCCACAAGCAGACTTTCTAGCTGGGTAGGGCCACTTAGGCCACTCCCTGGTTGCTTTCCCTAGAAGCTGGGAGCAGAATTTTGACCCCTGCTAAAATAGCAACCTTACCAGCTTTTGTGGAGCCAGAGGGCAGGCTCACCCAACCCAGCCCCACCCAGTCTCACTCCCCCACCCAACTGTACTGGGGAGGAGAATATGGATTCACTGGAAACTTCCAGGACCCTAACCACCACCTGGGGAATTTGAGTGCTTCTCTTGAGGGGCTAGAGACAGTCACAGGTCCCAAAAACAACACTGTAGCTTATTTTTTCTGGCAAGCACCACCTACTAACAGGTAGGTCAATTTGCAAAGCCCTTTACAGCATTTACTGACTCAATCATTCAGGATGTGGTTGATTCTTACCCATGGCACCACCTACTGTCTCAGTGATTAAATTGGACATGCCAATAAAATTGACACTCTTAAGAAGACCATAGGGCTGGGTAAAGAGAACGGATTTCAAAGACCTCCTTGCTCCCTCATCAGAGAGAGAGAGAGAATCTTCCCACTCACCTACCTCACCATTCCTACAGCCTACAAACAGCTAGCAACTGAGAAAACCATCACACCAATGATATCTAGAACCAGGGTATCCATCCAGAACCTAGATCGCCATCAAAGCAAACAAAAGCAATATCAAATGTCCCTATCCAACATATGCTACAGATACTCTTTACAAGTGAGAAAGGAAATAAAAGCCCCATTTAAACAAAAGAAAATCCAAAAATAAGTAGTGACAGCTGCACCAAGTGAGAAAGAATCAGCACAAGAACTCTGGAAATATGAACAATCAGAGGGAAACGACACCCCAAAAAGGAACACCAACTATCTAGCAATGGGTACCAACCAAAATGAAAATACTGAAATGACAGATAAATAATTCCAAATGTGGATTATAAGGAAGCTCAACACAATGTGAAAGAATATGGAAAACCAACTCAAAGAAACCAGAAAAACAATTCAGGAAATGAATGAAAAATTCTCTGAAGAGGTCTACATATTAAAAAAAAAAAAAAAGGAGTTCTGGAAATTAAAAAATCACTTAAGGAAATACAAAACACAGCAGAAAGTTTTAAGAATAGACAAGACCAGGCAGACAAAAGAATCTCAGAGCTTAAAGACAACTGTTTCAAATTAACCCAGTCAGTCAAAATAAGGAACAGAGAATTAAGAGGAATGAAAAAAGCCTACAGAAAGATGGGATTATGTTTTACAGCCAAATATAAGAATCCCTGAGGGTGAAGAAAAAAATGCAAATGGCTGGAAAACCTATTTGAGGGAATAATTGAGGAAAAATTCCCTGGTCTTGTTAGAGATTTAGACATGCAGGTACAAGAAGCTCAGTGAACACGTGTGAGATTCATTGCAAAGAGGCAATCACAAAGACACACAGTCATCAGTCTTGCCAAAGTCAATATGAAGGAGGAACTA